>VDFB02264235.1:0-28915 GCA_007258455.2 Sequoia sempervirens | reverse complement strand
TTACCTGTTTCATTTCCGACCATGACAACAGGCATTTTTCCATGTCTTTGCGCTCCTGGGAAAGTACGCTCTTTTCTTTATCAAGCTTTGTGGTGAGCTTGGCCAACATGGTAGTTTTCTCATCCGCAGCCAGAATTATCTGAGATCCATGTTCGATGATCTTTTCAACAAAATCATATAACACCCTGCCTTTGGAGGCGAATTTCTCAGCTTTCTTGATAGCTGGGTCTTCAATATTCACCACTGTCAGGGGTTGTGCATTACTGGGAGAACCGGCAAGTCTCTTTACAACAGTGGCATAATACTCTGCCCTCTGTTTGTACATGTTACGAGCTTGCTCAACTTTATCCAGCCTTCCTGTCAAGATATCCAAAGTGACTTGCGCATCGGCTTTTGCACTTTCGTTGGTAACCTTGCCAAGCTGGACCTTTGTTACTGTGTAGTCCTCCATATTGACATTACCTTCTTGATTTGGTGGTATGCCAATTTCAGCATACTTGTGACTAGACTTATCAATGTTCAGCCTCGAGTATACCTTTGCCTTTTTCTTCCCTTTGGCTTTTGGAAGAACTATCTCTTCAAGGTCGAGCTCCTCTGGAGAAATCATTTGCTTTTTGCGCTTCGACACTTGAGATATTAGCCAAGGAGGAAGAAAAGAAGTGTGAACTTCTGGATTTACTGTCAATTCAGTCGCCATTGCCACTTCTGAAGTTATTGTCACATCTGAACTCACCATTGGTATCGTGACAATTGGAGAAGTATTTGTCATCGTAGCTCCTGTGGTTGACACATTATCAGCCGACCACGCATTGATCATTCAGAAACGACAATCTGCTGTATGATATCATACGCTAATAAGACAAGCTAGAATGGACGATGGAGGGCTTTGACAAGATATCAACCGCATGGATGCTTGTCACCGGCTGAGCATCAAGTCGGCCGGATACCGCAGGATAGGAGATTTACCGCAGTGAATGCATGGTAGGAATTGGCTTAATTTGTGAACGTGAGGTGGAATTTTGACCCAGAGGGGTATGAGGAACATTTGAAGTCACAAAGCGATGATGTTCTAGGAATTTCAATTACATCTCCCTCAAAAAGGAGAAGTAGTTATTTCTTCATTCACCTATCTCCTCTAGAATAGGCTTTTTACCTTTAGAGTGAGATGGATTAGATTCCGTGATTTTTGTCTCTTGGACAGCCTGGGTATCTTTCTTACCAACAGTGAACTTGATCCTAGGACCTCTTCGCGAAGAAGTGGGAACAGCCGCTGATTTGTTTTTGTCGCGGAGTTCTTGCTGTTGGCGAAGCTGCTTCGCATTCTCCTCCTTTTCCGAAATCGCTCGAACTTTTCATCGCGATAACCATGTTTATGTGTAACCATTCTTCTGTGTTGGCTAGGATTGGTCTCAGCCTTTATCTCATGCTGGTAACCTCTTTCCTAGACCATTGTATTGCAGGCAACGGCCTTTTAGCAATGCCTTGCTCATCATAGACAGCGTTCATGATATCACCTGGATCCTCAAAATCCTCTGGTAGATCAGCAATACCAAGATCTCTAATTTGTTGAACTGTCAATCTGCAATAGTCCATTTTGCGAATGGCTTCTTCATCTTCAAGAGAATCGCCTGTGATGTCTTCAAACGAAAATTGTTGGTGACCTTTTGCAACATTTTCCCCGACATCTCGGTAGTCTAAATCAAACCTATACCTGTAGGTTTTGATGGTCATGATTTGCATTTCAACATAGACAGACTTAGCTTTTTGTGCAGTTTGGATAGTATATCGGCCGATGGTCAGCGAGAACTTGAACCCACGCTTGTGGTTACTTCTTCGTTCTCAAGATCGACATCGCTTGTTCGTGATGTTTCCATGAGAATCCACTTATCCGAAGGATAACGTGGTAGCATGTAGGGACAACCGGTGTAGCAGCCTACTCTCAAGTAAGTAAACGCTGGGAATTGGAGAAAAATGCATCCAACTTTACTTACCACCTTATAAGCCTCATCAGATACTCTTCTTCTTTCCAAAGCTAGATCAAAGTTGAAGAGTAAAGGTGCAAAGAAAGCATCAGTGACCCGTCTAAAATGATGAAAGCTTTCCTTTAGCTCCAACTGATAGAAATATCTCGCATAATGTGCACCATCATTCGACCTCCTTTTGTAGATAGACCTCGAATTGTCTCATACCGCCGCATACTGTAAGAAGTCATGTAGAACTTCAATGTAGAAGGAGCATTGATCAACCGCCGTATCTCATCATCGATTTGTTTAAGCCCCTACCATGCACCTTCGGCCTTCCTATGATCCCCGATGTACTCATACATCCAATCGAAAAGTGGATGATCGCAAGCTCCTTTCTACCGCTAGAACGGATCGGCTATCCTTTTGACGCCATCTTTGAAGTCACTTCTCAGAGTCCTTTCGCCATCTAGAAACGTGATGATCTAGGCTTTTTGAGCCATTGAGTATTTATCAACTGTTTAGCTTTATTGGGATCAGCATCAAAGATCTCCTGTGCTTTTGACATGGAAATGTCAATATATTTCTCCATATGAGGGACCTTGAAGACAATATCAAAGAAGTCGGGGTCGAGTCTCAAAATCTCGTGCCCGGAAGAGTCAATCACACTTCTGCTTTTCTCTGATGTAATGAGACGCAACTTGAAGAACAAACTCGGTATTGTGCGCAGCTGTAGGGAACATCGCCACCAAGTGGAGGTTGCTGTGTACGATCACTCTCATTGAATCAGGAAGAGGCTTCGTCTCGGTTAGCTTTGCGAAGTCAACCAAGTCTTGATGACCCACTTCTGTATCTTTTATCTCTTCGACTTTGGAAAGCACCACAGTTGGCGGATAGACGCCTTGATATTTGTATTTCATCTTGCTTTTTGCTTTCGAAGAAGGAGGCTTAGTAGCAGTCATCAAAAGGAACTGGAACCCTGATCAATCTTGATTTGACAATCTCTGAAAGTAGACTACAATCCGTTTAGCCAGAACAAACATGAATTGTTAGGAAACATGGGTAAGCGCGAAATGAGCACAAGGATGAGAATTCATGAAGTGGATGGCGAGGCACGCAAAACGATACATGAATGCGGAAAAATGGGACTTAGGAGTGCACTAGTCAAAAATGAAGCTTATCTGGGAAAAATTGAGGAAAGCCTGAAAAAAGTGTAAGGGCGCTAAAATTCAGCGCCCTTACATCTTTGGAAAATTGTTTTTGGTGCAAGGGCGCTAAATTTTAGCGCCCTTACACTTTGCAATGTTAGGCATTTTTTGACATCTTCAAAATGTCACAGCACTAAAATTCAGCGCTTTTGCAAATTTTTCAATTTCGAAATGCAGATGTAGGGAAGAATGGCGAGGGCGCTCGTGCTTGGCAACATGTAACTTGTTTGGATCACGAAAGCTTTTGAAGACCATGATTCAATATCAATGCATATGCATTCAAGGATTTTATCAAGAACTCTTTCTTTTTTGAGATTTTAAAGTTCGTTCCAAGGCGTATGAAGAGAGCAACATGAATAACGTGCTTTAACAAGCACAACAAACGTTGGAAAGATACAAGTTTTGATAGAACATTGCGCATAAAGGAAATGGCGAATGGAAAGCGCAGGGAAAAAGTATGGAAAGAAACATGTAGGGTTACAAAGGCTCGCCATTCTTCTTGCAATGAAGACAAACAATGAATGGAAAACGCGAAGGTAAAACGCGGAGGAAGAGTCAAGAAGAGAATGCGTGGGGTTAGAAGAGAGAAGAATGCGTAGGGAAAGAAAATGCGAATGGAGAGAAGGAAAGTGCGTTGAAAAACAAAAACGCGAATGAAGAACACTTGATCATTTACAAAAAGTAAGAAGAAGACAAAGCAAAAACTTACCCGAACCAAGGCGCGAAAATTGCTGAAGAAATTGGCTAAATCTCCAAAACGTGAATTTGCAGTTTGAAAGAAACTCGCACAGCAAGAGGAGAGAAAAGAAAAGAAAATATAAACAACTAACATAGCGAATTCATTCACTTAAGTGAAAATGAAAATTAAAACCTAACTCAAGTCGAGCAATAAATTTAGGCAAGGAAAGTGGCACGATTGACGAAAAACGCAAAAACATGAAGAAACGTGCCAGGGCCATGAAAAAGTTTAAGTGTTGAAGAAAAATGTAATGGCGCTAAAATTTAGCGCTATTACATTTTTTGGCAATTTCACTGCATGCAGGGGCGCTAAATTTTAGCACCCTTGCATTTTCCAGACTTAGCCAATTTTGGCCACAGGGCAGGAGCGCACTTTTTCAGTGCCACTGCATTTTTCGCAATTTGCTAAGTATGAACAGTGAAACTTCGCGAAAGATCTCGTTTCGAAGGTCTTTGCGAGGCGAACATGGGGGAATGCTCGAATTGACTATTCGAGGCTTGGGAACACATTTCGAGGTGGCTTGAAAATCACTTCGTTATGCGTGCTTGAACTTCACGAATCCTAGGAAACGGACAAGTTTCGTAGGGGGGTTATCCGTGGAACGAGCGCTGCTAGATTCCGTGATAACAGAACTCACCGTGACCAACCTTTTTAGGCATGTTAGTCTTTTGAATTTTCAACCATCTCTAGGCAACTTTCCTCTGTGAACGCTCTTGATCTTCATACCATATCTTCTCACAAGCCTCAACTACCACAGTGAAATTGTCTGAACAAGGAGGAATAGCGAAGCATTTTTCCACATCCCTTGGCTTAAGACTGTAGATGACTCCCATCAGTTGATTTGATTTTCTGTGTAGACGAGTCGTAATGCTTGATGCAAGCAAGAACAAACTCGAGATCAAAAGTTGTGATGGGAATAGACCCTATTGCCAACAACCTGGAATGCTCAAGATTCTTCAATGTATTGCTGCTAACGCCCTCCAAAGTGCTCAGATTTACCACTAGATAGACACAACCCAGGTCTCTGTTGGTGGTTTTCATAAAGTTATGCATCAGGATTGATTTGGTCTTATAATCTATGGGATTGAACTACATTTTGAAAATGAGGACTTTTGATTGTGAAGTTGGTTATATTCGGACAACTTTCCAAAAAAGGCTGAAAAAGCTCTAGATAAGGCTAAAAATAGCATGTGGCGAGAATTTTTTTTGGAATTTTTTTGAAACATGGGTTTTGTGCATAATCAAATTCTAAGCTAACCCAGATCAATAAAAATTCGAAAAAGTGAGTTTTAGCTAGGCATGTAGAGGTTTTTCAGTTGAGAAAAGTAGGGGTTCTAGAGCTCACTTGGGGCAGTTTTTCCTGAGAAAATTTGGAACATGGGTTTTGTGCAGAATCAAATTCTAAGGCAACCCAGATAGTTGATTTGGAAAAAGATGTGTTTCTGACCTACATGGAAAGGAATTCTTGGAAAAAAAGCATAGAGCTTTAGAATAAAAGCTACGGGGCAATTTTCTCAAAGAAATCTAAGACATAGGTTTTGTTGCTGTTGCTGAAGTATGTGAACCCAAATGATTAGATTTTGAATATTTTGCCGTTTTCTTTAACATGCGAAGAATACCTAAGACGAGAATAGAAAAAATTAGACAAAAGATAGAAGTTTTTTTTTTTTTTGTTTATTTTGCTTCTGTAGAAAATCGCCTATGCTTGAATGAGATTTGATGAAACCTGCATGCATTGAAAAATCTAACTCTAGAAAATTAATCTTGTCAACAATGTGGACCCGACACTGAAAGATTTAACTCAAAGCACCTTTGAATCTTGAATTGCTCAAGAAATTCGCTTTTCACTGAACTCGGATATGAGAATAATGACGACTTTGAAGATGTAAATAAATAAATTCAAGCTAAAAGAATTGTCCATCCTCGTGCAATAAGGCGCCACCTCTAAAAAATATTAAATTTAATTCTGATTGGGCCTCAAAACATACGACCTCATCTGATTGGGGCTTGAAAAAAGGTAACTAAATGTTAGATTTACCCTAAAAAGGGCACCACCTTTAATTTATTCAGTTAACTCAGCATGCAATTTAGTTAACTGACCATGCATGCTAAAAATAGTCCATTTTAAACAATTAAAATAATTCCCCTTTAAGTTGAATTATTTAAATATTAAAATAATATTTAAAATTCCCACCTTTAATGGGCGCCTCTTTATCTTGAGTTCAAAAAGAAGTCAACCTTTGAATTTAGGCGTTTTTCCAAACTTAGTCATTTTTAATGAAAATTTGGATTTTGAACCCTCTTCGGAGCTTCTGTTCAAGCAGTAATTCTGATTGACTGCCATCACCAATTGGTTGGCTGACAGTTGCATTGTAGAGTAGGACCAATTCTAACTAAATCACTCCTTGAGACTGCAATCCAGAAAACTAAGATCTAAGGCCTCAAAAACCAAGTGCCCTTTACAAAAGCTGCACTTTTTCTCAGACTTGGCCATATTTTCATCGTCATTCCTTACGAAGCTAAACTTGACTCCCCCATAACTTCTGGTCAACAAAGCTTCAGGATTGGACAACTAGCTCACTGCGGAGCTGTCTCCATTTCGCACAACAGCGTCAAGACAACACTTCATCCAATTCCATCATCTGATGTCTCAAAATCAAGGGTGACCCTGGCCTCTAGGGGCGCTTTTTGTTCTAGAGATGGCCATTTTTCCAATTGGCTAAAATACCACTAAAACTTTAGCTACAACCTAACTACTCATCTTTTGATCTAATGGAGGTATGCAACGGAAAGATGGATGTAACACGAACAAGATGAACACCTAAGATCACCAAAAAGCAGACATTCAAAGCTCCAAAACCTTGGGTGCCCCTGGCCTCCAGGGACGCTTTTGCTTTTTACCTGTCTTTCTGACCAAGATTTAACCTCATGTTTGACCTCTGATTTCGACAGTTCAACAACTCAGATTCACCCGCTGACAGATGCGTTGTGAATCCTGATAAAATGTGAGACAAATATCCTAGCTGTCGTTTGGTCAAAAACCTTCATCTGATCCCTCAAAAAGATGGGCACCCTTTACAGAAGCTGTGCTTTTCCTTCCAGTGTTAGTCATTTTTCCATCCTCCTCGTTTCTCGCTGAATCTCCCATATCAGGTGCTAGACATCTTTCAGGCAGGCTAGATAGCTCATTGCGAAGCTGACAATATTCCTGACAAGTCTCCTTGGAAGTGACAAGTCTCAAAACTGATATATGAGCCTCTAAAATCTAGGGCACCCCTTGCTAAGAGGGGCTCTGGTGCTTTAGAGTTAGAAATTTTTTGATGATTTTGATCTCGACGAAAAACTCCTTCGAGGTGAAGCATTATTTTGCACTTATCTCGCCACAGATTCTTCATTTGAGCATTTTAGGCTTAGATTTCAACATCCGATGTTTGGCCATCTACCATTGACGATCTTAGAAATCCCAACTTTTTATCTAAAAAAGTGAAAACTACCCACTAGACTTAAACTGAGTTTTAACTGAAACTAACTTCACCATTGTGATTGTGAAGCAAAATAAGCCAATCAAAACAATTTTTAGTCAATTTTGAGAAGTTTCAATTTTTAGGGTTTTGGGGCCTGAAATAGGGGTATAGAAAACCCTAATTTTCAAATTTTCCAAATTTCATTAGTATCCTCCATACTTCAAATTGACACAAAATCCATACTTGATTTGCCCAAAAACTGTGTTTTGACATCATTTTTACAAGGTTTAGACTCTTTTAAGCAAAATGCCTTAATGAAGAAAAAAAAATTGGTTTGGGTACAACACCTTTGGATGTAGCCTCTAAGAAATTACCCTTCTATGCTACTGAACTTCAAAAAATAATGAATAACGGTCAAAATCCTCTGTCAGATCTTGAAAAGACATCTTGGAGAGAAAATGACTTTTCTTGAGCTCCAACTTGCAAAGACAAACAATGAATAATGATGTCCAAGCCTGATACATAGTGATTGATGTGGAAGCAATCAAGTTTGGACTCCAACTCATGATTGAAGATTGATCTGGCTTGATCTGGAGTTCTAAAAACTTGATTTTTACTGATTGTGGGATCTTTTGGCCAAGTTTTCCTCCAAAATCTTTAACTCAAGTCAACAAATCTCTCTTTGACTTTTTAGGCGTCCTTCTTGAGTGTTTGAACACTTTTTCATCATTTTTTCATGCTGAAGTGCCTCTGTTCGATCCTTGCTCCCGGTCGTTAAGTTGATCTTTAGCTGATGCTGACAGATTCACTACTGAGATGGAACAACCTTGATTAAGAGTGCTTGGGAGCTGAAAAGCTCAAAAACTGAATCTGATACCTTCAAATCAGGGGCGCCTTTCCTCAGCAGGGGTTCTTTTAAGCTCAGGCTTAGTCAATTTCTTGACTGTTCTTCAATTTCTTCATTTTGACCCTCCGTGTTCTGATTTGAGATCATTGCTGACTGATGAGTCTGATGATCTCACTGAAATGTGGGTTGGGTAGCCACCTCAATCTTGGAAAGCATGACTAGTTTCATAGCTCCTAAAAATTAGTTTGAGTCCTTGAAAAGCATGGGCGTCCTTGACTAGTAGGGGTGCTTTTGGGCTTTTTGACTTATGATTTTCATGTTGCAAACCTTTAAGACTGGTCCTCGTTTGATCTTTGCTGTCAGGTATCCGATTTGTCCAATGTCTTCGTTGGCAGTGTCGTTGTTGAGATTAATCAAAATAGAGGTCATCCTGAAGGTCTCTCAGCTTGCAAACTGCATCTGATTGCCTAGAAAGATGGGCGCCTATTTCCGGCAGGCGATCTTTTCCTTGACACTTGGCCATTTCTTCATGTTTTTTTTTTCATTCTTCCTCTGTTTTTAGTTGCTTTCTGCTTGACAGGTCTTGTGACTGTGCAACTGGATTGAACACGAAGGTGAGAAGATGCTGGAAAGATGCTTTGAAGAAAATAGTTGTTGAAAACTTCAATAGGTGGGTCCAAATGAGGGGTGCCCCTTGCCAGCAGGGGCTCTTTTGCTTTGATGTTCATTGCTTTACCCTCCATTTCACGTGCTTGGATGATCAACAATTGTCGTCATTTGATGCGTCTCATAGACTTGCGAACAGGTTCATTGCAAAGCTAAGCTGACGTTGGAGAGATCACTTGAAGATAAGTTTGCTCAAAAATTGACATCTAGATGGTCTTATGCTTGGGCGCCCCTGGTCAGCAGGGGCTCTTTTTTCATGTTTTGACTACCATTTTTGATGAATTTTGCTTTCAGCATCATCTTTCTTCGCCTCTGTTGTCAGTGATCGCTAAATCAGGTGGTTTTGCTTGATGATGCGTCGTAAAGCTGGAAGAATTACTAAAGAGATGACTGTCTAGGCAAGACTTGATGATTGCCTTTGACCTCTTGAACTCATGGGCGCCCTTGGTTAGCAGGGGCTCTTTTGACCACAGCTTCATCATTCCTTTGAAAATCTTCATCTCTTCATGTTTTACGTTCGCCATGCATTGTGATCGATTTGTACATTGTTCTTGACGACACAAACACTTGCATCTTAGCAACCACCTTCACCATGCTGCGTGTATGGGTGTCGGAAGAAATGACTAAGGCGTTTGATTGCATAGCCTCCTCTTGGTAGCAAGGCGTGCATTCTCCAGACAATTAATTTTCAGCATTTTTTCACTTTTGAAAATCCTCTCCGTTGCAAAGCATCTTTTCGAGCATTTTCGCCATGGATTCTTCGTTGAAGCTTTTGAGGCTTAGATTTCACCACCTAGTACTGGCCATTTTTCCATTAATGGTTGCGGAGGTCCTAACTTTCTTCCTGAAAAATAAAAATAGACCCACTAGAGTAAAACCAACTTTTTGTTGATTTTGACTTGACTAGTGTGATCGTGAAGTCAATTCATCCTATCAAAATTATTTTTAATGAATTCTGGCAAGGTCCTATTTTTGGGTGTTTTCCTAAAAATAGGGGTTTAAAACCCTAGTTTCCAAATTTTTCAGAATTTTGCAGGTATCTTCCTTGACACAAACCCACAAAAACCTTATGTTTTGTTTGACCTAAAATATACTTTTGACAACAATTTTACATGATCTAGATCATTTTAACAAAATTGTCTTTTTGAAGCAAAAAGTTATTTTGGGTACAACACAAGTTGATCTCAGGAATGTACGACTACTCTCCAGAAACATATCAACATTTAATCGTGCGGCCAGTGTTTAGTATCGGTTCCTGCAATAAGTCATGATAACCTTATGGTGGCTACAATTGAGTCTTCAACTTGCATATTAATTCCTTTATGCATATGGTGTGATACTCCTTGGTGCTAAGATGCCGGCTTTTTTTCAATTCGTCTTCATATGTTAAATCTTCAATATACGCGATATAATTGCCATCGTGATAGCAATCGTTGAAGGACTTCAGGTAATTATATTTGCTAGAGATCGCCTTGTCTAGAGTGGGGTTATTACACTAGCTATCTTATTTTGAGTTCTTAGCTTAGGAGCTTGAAGACATTCACATCTGTGATACTTTTATTTCAACAATAGTGTTTTAGAAGAAGGGAGGGACTACAATTTGCGAGACCTTTCCAACCATTAAGGTAGGCTCTACAATCATACTATAATAATCTTTCTTTTTCTCTTTTTTCTTAAAACTTAGGGACTTTATTTTTTTTTTCAATTTGCTCTCACACAAAACCATAGTTCTATAGCACCAATAGCATGTGAAATAGTGTAATGAGCAGTAGTGACAACAATGAGATGGATGGTAAAGAGGTGAACCCTAGGAATTTGAAAGGAGCGTTGGGATTTCCTGTTCTTCAAAAAATCTAGAAAGCAGTACTGTTGCAACACTAACAAACCATTTTGCATGCCATTCATCCTCTCTTTGTAAGCTTGCAAACGTCCCTTTGCTACAATTTGTAACCAGTATCAGCAATAGTCAGGTTCAAAATTCAGGGGGCAGCAGACATTGGTTGTGTCATATTTGCAAAACTGACTTTCATGGGAGTTATAGAAGGGTTGGATACCATTCATTAGATGAGAGTGGACACATGGTTAGAGTTTGTGGGTATATAATTTTGGAACAATGGGTTGAAATGGGAAAGTTGGTTGGGGAGGGTGAGGTACAAACTACTATTATAGATGTTCATCCATGCCCTTGCCATCTATTGACAAGTATTCAAATATATTAGTTGGAGATGGTCATGATAGAGGGATGAGGAAGACCACTTCGATTGCAAGTGGGAAAAATAGAGTGGTGGGGTTGTTGAATTCGCAAGATCATGAGTAGGCTAGTGGTTTATTGGCCATTTTTTTAGTGCCCATGCCATCCCATTTCCTGTGGCAAAGTCTTTATTTCAAAGAGATGTTGAGAGACAACTATAGTTGGACCCTCTTATGCATTCTTTGGAGAACACAAATTGTGCATGTCCCTTAATAAATAACATTCAAAGGTGAAAAAATTGATGGAGATGAGACAAACATGGATTAGGAGTGGTTGTTTCATTATCATGGATGGGTAGGCTAATATTCAACATCAACCACTCGTTAATATTATTGTTACATGTTTTGTGGTTCATACTTTTTTAGAGTTGTTGATTGCTTTATGAAATGTAAGGATATTGATTACTGATTTGGCCTTTTGAAGGAAGCCATAGAGGAGGTTGGGCCTAATGTTTAGCAAGTTGTGACAAATTCAACTCGTCTTTGTAAGTTAGCTAGTTTGATGGTTGCGAGTGCTTAAAAACACATTTCTTGGGTTTCATGCTATGCATATGCTTTGAAGAAAGCTTTCAAAGACATTGGAAAAATAGATTGGGTTAAGAAAGAGGTGGATGAATCTAAAGACATACAAATGTTTGTGTAAATACCATAAATCACACATTATTCCGATCTTTTTCAAGAAAGGATTCCTTAAACTAATTGAAACTAGATAGGTTAGCTATTTTGTTTTGTTGGAGTTGTAGGATGTTTTACAATCCACGATGGTTTCTAGAGAGTGTAATTAGTAGGTTACATCAAAGACAAAAGAAGGGAAAAAGGTGACACATAGGGTGCTTCATGACGCTTGGTAGTCTACAATTAGGTATGAAATTTTTATTGAATATGTTTGTACTTTGGTTTTATTTTAAATTTAATATTATTAATATTTTTTCATGTTTTAAATGTTGCTTGAAAATATATTTGCTCTAACATATCATTTTATATGGGGTAATCAAATATGCAAATATACTCTCCTAGTATTGGAGAGATTTATGAGACTTTTGATTATATGCTTGATCAAATGAGACAAGCAATTCATGACAAAGATCTTGGATTACAATTCTATGTGGTGTATATTAAGCTTATGGTCACAAAGAGGTGGAACACAATGGACACCCTTTTCATATGGCTATCTATGCTCTTAATCCTAGGTGGTATGTAGCTAGACTTGGCTGAGTTCCTTTGTCTAAGGATGTAACTGTACTTTGAGAGCAATGGCTTCAATTTTCCTATCTTTAGGGTCCTCCATTCAGCAAAACTGTTGACACTTCCGGAGACTGAGGAGGGGGTGGGGGAGGGGTGAATCAATCCTTAATACCTTTGAAACTTAACTCTTTTAGCACAAGACAACCTATCTTCAGATAAACATGACTTTCTAAGAAGTCATCGTCTAGCATATAAATTTGTCTTTACTATCCAGCCTATCTTTGTCCCTATCTTAATTTGTCTTACACCTTCAACACCTTACACCTTACACCTGACAATATTAAAAATCTCCTCCAAAATATTATATGTGTCGCATCTCATTTAGAGTTCGTATTTGCTAAGCACCACCCAAATAATACTTCCTGGCGGGTTGTCTTATTCAAATTTGTCTTTTTTCTAATGTTTGTCTCATCTGATAAAACCCGTCACTTTAAACATAGACTATCCTTAATATGGAAATTAATTCCCAAGGTGCCACGATTTTTATGAATAAATTGAACTTCCAAAGCCATGATTTGTCTTTATTGAAATTTGTTCTTTCTGTTCTTTGTTTAATTGAACTTGAGAATTTGTCTTTTTAGAAAGCTGCCAAATTTGTCTTTTATTGGCTATTGACAATTTTTTGTATTTTTTCTCCAACAATGATTGAATATAAGCAAAGTCTTTAAAATCATATGATATGCAGTGCCCAAATAGCTTGGAATATGTGATTCTTTGTGTAGGCAACTTCAAATAGATGCAAACACGTCCTCCTCTAGAATTCGATATATACACCCAAGCAGCTCCCAAAATATGTGAGCAAATGCATTGAATGTGATTTGGCTTATTCTGACGTCCTTGAATGTGCCCAGAATTTGTCCTTTCTTCAATTTTTGTCTTTTTCCTAAAGCACCAAGTAGCCTGACTGAGAGCTCCCGACAAGTCTCCACAACGTCCCCTCTTATCTAACTTGTCTTATCTTCTTGTCTCTATCTACAAATTATAATATGCACCCAGATGTCTTTTTTAGAATATTGTCCTATCCAAGCAGGTGACTCACAAAGGAAACAAACCTTCCCAAAAAATGCGATAATCTTCAAAGCTATAATCGTATTCATGGGGAATTCTTTAATCCACACTCGTCAAGATTCTCCTTTATCTTGTCTCAAAGATAGATGACTAGCTGCGCCCATATTTTCTATCTACAATCGACCAATTGACTGGATGCTGTGCTACTCCTCTAGGAAGAATTGAATCCCTATAGATTAATTCGATCTTTCTCAAATTGATGAAACCTTTGCACAGAATCAATTTCCTCAACTTGACTGCCTTGAATAAATAATTCAATCGATTGAACCACACAAGAAATCTAGTTGATTTCTCCTAATACCAGGGAAACAAGCTGCACTTAAACCTCACAGGCTGGTAGGGAAAACCAGCTCTGATACCACTGAAACATCCCCTATGGATATTTGCCCCAATTTTTTTTTATGTTCCATAGAAAATTTAACAAACAAGTTGCATGGAAACTGATTTCTATTTAGCCAACAGATTATACTGAAAACCATATAATATCAGACTTAAATAGAGATCTGAAATTAAATATGAATTTTGCCTTAAAAATCTTCAGTAGAACAACTACAAAAATATCTAATTTTAGCCATAGAACTTACAGTTGGATTGGATAACTAAAAGTATGAATTTGAAGCACAAAGTGAGACACTTGAGTAATATCTCCAACAGACGATGTGTTTTCGTCCATTGCCTCCAAGCTCAAGGGTTTTCGTCCTCAAACCTGCTAAAAGCCAAAGCTTCCCTGAATTCTCCAAGAGAGAATAATAAACAAGCATAAAAACCAAGCATGCTGAAAGTGAGCCCCTTGCAACCCTTTTATAAACTTCTCGTAAGAGCTCATTCGCACTTTTGACCAATGTGGGATAAAACATAAACTTCCTTTTTGCATTTTTGATGTCTCATGTATTTTAAAATAAGGGGGCTCTTTTACTATTCATTTTCCTACTTAACTTTAGGCTTACATTAATAAAGTTAAATGCTTGGCTTTAACTTTATAATTTAAATTTTATTAATGCTGAGACGGATTAAACTAATGGAACTGAAATCATTTGACGATAATAACCAATCTTCCATTGAAAAGGCATTGTCACTGGAGATCACGACCCACCTGATGAATTACTATTAATAGCATTAATGATTTACTAAAAATAGTAAGTATCCCAGAACTGCCTCTAGATGCCCCAGATTGACCTGCAACGAAAATTACCTAGGCCAAAAATCCTCAAGATTCCTTAAAAGCCCTGGTTAGCCTACGGAGCCAAGGAGAAATAGGCTAACGACAACATCATACCATGCGAGCTAGAGAAGGGGACATTACGATACCACTGAAAGATCCCTTACGAATTCTACCCTGAATTTTTTAGTTTTGCCCTATTGCCATAATGTCAAACAGTTGTCTTGCATGGTCTGATTTGGTTTTGCTGATTGTTTGTTTGAGTTTCATTGCTTGTTTTTTTCATTAAAAAATCATAGAGGAAAGCATATAAATGAAAGAGAACTATTCCATAAGTGAAAGACAACAATTGCAACTCAATAGAACCCTTTTTTTCAACTATATTAGATCTGATTACAAGTTTCAGAGGTTTGATATACATTATATCAGACTGTAACAATAGTCTAAAACCCTTATATAATGCAAAGTTTGACTACCCAAAATGATAAATACATACCCGGATGTATAGCTCCAATTGTAGCTTCATTATTGAAGTCAAATCATGAATCATTTCGCTGTTACAACTTCAAACGGTATGGCTGAGTATGATGACGAAATAAGTGTTATGGAGGATCACCAATAGGCTGGGAATAACGATAAAAATCAGGAATATCAACCTTTACCAAATGCTAGGTGCCTCCCAAAATACCCAACAAGCAGCCTTGATCAAAACTCCACGAATAAAGTACCAAATCGAAGATAAATTGTTGGCATGGAAGAATATGCAATAAAATCAAATACCCATGTGCCTTAGCTGACATAAACTATCAAAATCTGCAATTATTTTCTGATAACTCCTTGCTGCAATCAATTCTAAGTGCAAATTAACCTCTAATGATGTCCAATGATGCCCAAATGGAAACCTAAAGTAGATTTCCCTGTTCTGTGAACTGGGTTTTCGTCCAACCCACTATCCTCCTAGGTATTTCGTCCTTAGAAGACCTGTATGCTGTTGAAACCCTCTTCCAAAAGCTCAAACCTACAATTGATTTTGTAAAAATGAGAATAGAATGCTCAGAAAGGAGCTCAACACATTGCTTTATAACCTCTCATGGACTTTTTGATAAAAATCAATAAAATATTTTTGTTGAGGGTCTTTCCTCATCAAAAGAAAGGGCCATTTTTTTAAAACAGCTTTGGGTTAGTAGGATGGGGCACTTTTCACTATTCACCTTATGATTTTCAGTTACTATTTATCTTTTACTATTCCATTAAAGCAAACCTTAATATTTTCACTCTAACCTTGGATTCATCAACTGGAATCCAAATTGAAAAGCTCATAAGGCTCCCAACTAAACTCCACAACCCTTGGTTGGGTCCACTAACCATTTTGCTGACCTACAGAAACCCTAATACTAGGCCAACCTCCGCTGTAGACTAAGCTATCTAAGGAAGGGACATTACAGTTTTATTGAATCTGAATAATTTGTTTTTCCAGAGTTTAAACTATATGATTTATATATTTAGAATAGTTCGATTTTCCAAAGTTGTGCATTATAATATGATTAAGTCATCATTATATATATTTATATATAATATATTTTATTTACATATATATATATAATAAAATACATTAACATATATATATATATATATATCTAAATATATATATATATATATATATATATGTATGTATATATATTTATATCTATATATATATATATAAAAATAAAATTATTTTAATATATATTTTCATATATATAGGTATATATTTATACATGAATACAAGCATTATAATATACACATGTTCTATATGCAGGTAAATAACTCTTATTAACATATTCCATAATATTATGCGTATATTTATTCATACACATATACTTATATATGTACACTTCTTCGATAAGCTTTAACGCTTACAAGTGTATATATACAAGCATATTCACTATACGGTAATATGATAGTCAAATAATCCATTCGACATCGAATGATTATGACCTAGTGACTATACCCACACACACACACACACACATATATATATATACAAGCATAGTTGTTTCCTCATGTATGTACCTTGGTGGTTATTTCTACTCGCATATATGTGCATTTGCTAGTGCTCTCATACATAGGTCCATGTATATTTATTTATATATATATGCCTGTAGACATGCTACATTTTGAGTTCATATGAAATGACATAAAGGTAACCATTCATAAAACCCAAAGACTCAACCCAAGCACATTCAACACATTGCCATAAGGAAGAACTCAAAACTCAAACAGATAAACATCACCCAAACATGCATTCAAAGTAAATAAGACCTTTGCTAATGCAGATATATTGGCTAAGGGTGACTTACCTATTACTCACAAACTAACTTAGTTCACTCAATCTAAGATGTTGTGTGTATGCTTAGATAGTTTACTTTATTGGTTACCCAACCAAGATCTTTCTCTTGGGTGATACTTTCCCTCCCCCTAGAGAATGGACATTTACCTGCAACCACTAGCACATGCTTTGGCAGTCAATTGTTCACAACAACAAGCAATAGATATAAACATCTTCAAAGTTAGAATAACAATAATTCAATAACCATTTATTCTCATTTATGTAGTATTTCACCATGAATAACATCAACTGAGATAACATTCATATTGATAACAAGGTACAAGCATCATTAATTCATCTCCAGAATTCACATTACATTCACATTTACCCTATCTAGTAATGGTAAATAGTCACTTCACAATTTGGGGTGTAACATAACTTCGGTGAAATAATCAATTTGGACAAACAATTATCAAACTTGTAATAAATTCTTCAAACCCTAGCTTTGAAGCTTTCCTGTAAATCTTTGAAGCACAAGCACAATCCTTGCAATGGAATTGTCTACAATCTGTTCTTCCTGAGGGGCTACGTCCTCAAAAATCTTGAGATTTTCAGACTCTCCAGCCTTTAGCAAAACCCTTAGCCAAATTCTTCTTCTTCAACAATGAATGAATGAATGAAATGAATTCTAAAATGCCCTTTTATATTTCACCTCAAATTCACTTTAAGTTCCATTTCATTCAATTTACTTTTAATTTCTTCTAATTTGGTGCACAACTTAATAATATAAAGTATACTTTAAAAACCACTTATATCTCCCCTTTTAAAATGACACTTTAACTCATATTATAAAGTATACTTCAAAATCATTTAAATCCATTTTTAATAAAGTCCTTATGCCTCCCTTTTAATATAATAAATTAATAAAGCATCATTAAATAGATCACTTTATTAATTTTCATTTAACCCTTATATTAGCTTTAATAATAAAGTCCCCTTTAAATAATCACTTTATTAAAATATTATAAAGTGACTTAAGAATTAACCACTTTACTTTATTAAATTAAAATATTAAGTTAAACACTTTAATATTTCATCTTTCATGCTAAGACCATCACCCAATCACTCCAACTGGGAATTGATGCTGCGACTGATCTCGGGGCGATGTCTAAACAAAGTAGGCCAACTGCCAATCTCCTCCTAAAAAGTAGGGATTCCCCTAAAAAGTACGAAACTATCTCTAATCATTTGAAATGGCTCATAAGGCCCCTTGCTAGGCTCCACAAGCTCTGGGTGGTCATAGGTGAACTGTCAGTCCCTTCCTAAAAAATAGGAGACTAACTCCAAGCTCCTGAAACGCCACGCAGACTTCCCAAAAGGTCACAAGACCCTCGAAAGAGCTCCCTATCCACTGTGTTAGCCTACAGGAACCCATCTGATAGGCTAACCACCACAACTAACCACTGCCTAAGAAAAGGGGACATTACAAGGATGGATAAGACAACATGGGTAGGAAAAGAAGATACAAGTGTATTCCACTAAGCGCGCCACTCCGAGGGTGGAATTGTCTTGGTTCAGACATTCTTGCAGCTCGTGGCCAAGGGGTGGGTTGTCTTGGTTAGACGCTCCTGCTCTTGGGCTTAGGTGGGTAGCTTCAGGCAGACTTATCACGTTTCTCATCCAAGTCCTATTATGATTAAAGACTTCCATTATGCATTATGAATATTGGTAGCTTAGATAGTCTTGAAATAATTATGTATTTTGTATAGCTTAATAGATAAGCCATTTATTATGTTTTGATCATATGAATTATATTCCAATATATTCTAACAAGATTGCAAGACCTAAACCAAGATTAATCTTCCTTGAAGCATTTAAGTGGTAAGTTATAACCCTAACTACATTGTCATTGTAATTATCAATAAAATTCATTAATTGTTGATGGTGGCTCACTGGGTTATTTACTGTATTTGCTGACCAGCAGAGATGAACAGTTAAAACTATTATCAATTACTAGTATGCTGTAGCAACCCCCAAGACTAACCACAGCCCATAGGAGAAGGATGCACAGCCTCTTTTATTAACTAAGGAGGTGCTGTGGGGTATGACAAGGGGGTATCACAGACTTCTTGAGGTATTTCCTTTGGATTAAAAACCATTGAATATTTATTGCTAATTGCTGTTCAACATTTTTAATATTGTTAAAAGTTCTCAATATGCTCCCCTTTGACTCTACCCCCCAAGCAAGTGACCACCATGTTGAAAGCTATCTTAGAACCTGAAATTTGTAATAAAATGAAATCCCTTGATGCCCTTTTCAGTGTATGACATGTCTTTATATGGCCATATGTTGCCTAACAACAACATACGACTGCTGAATGGTATGATGGTATCCATTTTCCTACATGGTCGTATGATGCCCAACATATTTTCGTACATGGTATATGTTTGCTGTTAGGAACAAATTCACAAATAGTTACTTCTACAGAAGATATGTACACTATATTGTTCATACTCTTGTCAGTTTTATATAGGGCCTTAAAGCCTGTTCTAGCTTATCGAAACTGACCAATCCCATATATCTTTCTATTAAGTGCTTAATGTTCAAAGCCTTTCTCAAAACAAGGCATTTGCCATTTACTTGTATAAATATTATCTTAACTTTGCCAGTCTCTGAAGAAATGCACTTTGTTGCCAAAAATGTGACTGAACTGATCTATTTGAATTTTGATCAAAAGATGGAGGTATCTGATTAATTTCTTTTTGTTGACGTATGTAGGAGCTTTGCATATTGCTGGATGATTATTGGGAGCGCATGAATTTAAAGGTTCCCATCTACTTTTCTGCAGGTCAAACACTATATCGTTGCTTAAGCTGTCATTTGTAGCACATCCTATGATTGGCTGCCACTTTGATTTATATTTTCCACTAGAATTTTATATATATATATATATATATATATATGGCTGCTACATTGAAAGCAATCGATACTAGTTAAATGTATTTGATCTAAACACCTATATCTAGTTCTTGTTTTCCATGCATTGCGATGAAAGATATGGAATGTAAAGTGGATTTGCTTTAAAATGACATAGCAAAACATTGTAAAGCAGTAAATTGGTTAATAAGTCTATGCTGTACACCAATAGTTTTCACAACAATTAGAAGATAAAAACATTAGGACGAGTACTTGTAGATTATAAAAAAGAGTATAAATGTCCAATGTTCCTCTACGAAGGTTGAATCTATTATTAACTTTATTGAACAAGCCGTTGAATATTGCATTGCACAAAGGCTTGTTAAATAAGCCCAAGAACATGAACTACTTCCTAAAAAGGTTGAATCTATTATTAACTTTATTGAACAAGTCGTTGAATATTGCATTGCACAAAGGCTTGTTAAATAAGCCCAAGAACATGAACTACTTCCTAAAAATGAGGAACAACCTCATAAATGATAGCACAAGAATAACCAAATTTGTTAGAATAAATTATATTCTTATATTTATTTAATGGTCAATGTTGTTAGTCTTTTTTGTTGTTACTGTTTCTACAGTAACTTGCAGTTAGGTAGATACTTTTAATATCTACAGTGCTTTATGCACTCTATAAATTGTAACCTGTTTTTATGTTAATACAAGAAGTTTTTTACCATTTCATGGTATCAGAGCAGAAAAAAAAAGAACCCTAAAAATTCGTGGGCCTATTTGCAGCCATAATTCGAATTTTTTCTGTGCTAGGGTTTCTGAGCTTCAAATCGCGTTTTTTTTTTTACCAGAAATTTCGAGGGCTTTGATCTGCAATTTTCGTGAGTATTTTCTCACAGAAAATTCGACCCTCTTGCTGCAAGTCGTGGTATTTCTCCTGCGTGCTAAAAACGCGTTTCTGGGCGAAAAAAATCTGCTTTTTTATGGGATTTCAGGTCTGAAAATCGCGTTTTTCTATGAAATCGCGTTTTTTCGCGTTTTTGCTTGATTTTGGGTGGTTTTTTTAGCAAAATCGTGGTCGCCCCTTCCTGCAACTTAGTCGCCTAGGGTTTGGCATCTCTTTTGCCAAATTTTCGTGCAGATTCGAGCTGTTTTCTGCAATTTTTTTCTGGTTTTAATGGCCGCCTAGGGTTTCTGCAAGTTCGTCTAGGGTTTTGACCCTCTGTTTGAAGGCGAAATTTTTTTTTCGTTTGCAGATTCCTTCTGGGTTTTCCGAGATCTCAACTGGGTCGTCGTCCATTTTTTCTGGGTACCTCGTTTTTTGTGCATCGAAATTTGTGCCTCAGTTTGAACTCGAATTTTTTTTCTGATCGCAGATTCCTTCTGGGTTTTGCGAGATCTCAACTGGGTTGTCACTAGATTTTTCTGGGTACCTCGTTTTCCGTGCCTCGAAATTCGTGTTGTCAAAATTTTCTGGGTATTCTTCCATCCTTCTGGGTTTTTATTTATCTTTCTGGGTTTTCAGTAAAACCTCAAAATCTGTGTTCGGGTTTCTGTATTTCTGTTTTCTTTGCATTATCTTGCCTTCACCAATTTGACCGCGAGGTACGTGATGGCATCTCTCACGAACATAATGCTCGAAAGCAGCCAGAAGTTCAACGGGAAGAATTACAACACCTGGAAGCAGCGTATGTTGACGATCTTTGAATATCGTTGTCTCGATCAGGTCGTCTTGGGGCACTCACCTCGACCCACTGTAGCTGGAAAAGATCAGGATAAATGGGATGAACGCAACCGGGAAGCCGTCATGCTCATCAAGCTTTCCATCACTGACGATCAACTGCCACAAGTGCCGTCAGGCAAAACAGCTGCTGAGGTATGGACAACTTTGAAGGATCTTCATGAAACGTCAGATAAAAGTCGTGCATTTTTTCTTAAGAACATGCTTTTTTCCATAATGATGGACGAGAAGCACACTACTCTTCAAGAGCATCTGACAAAGATCAAAGAGATTCGAGACCAGTTGGAAGCCATTGGACGAAAGATGGAGGAAGAGGACATGGTCGTCATTACTCTTAAGAGTTTGCCAAAATCTTACGAGCATTTCATTGAGACGCTCAATATTACTTCAACAAATGTTGACTTGAAGTTTCCAGACTTGTGTAACAAGCTTCTACAACAGGATCGTTGGAGACAGCAGTTTGGAAGCAGTGCCAGTTCGTCCTCCACAGAACAGGCGTTCTCAGCCAAATCTTCTGCTAAGAACAAAGGGAAGCCTCAATCTTCTCAGCCGAAAGGCTCTGGTTCTTCACAGGACAGCAAGAAGAAGAAGAACGTTCAGTGCAATTATTGCCACAAATACGGTCACATTAAGGCTGATTGTCGCACTCGGATGGCTTCTGAACAAAAGAAGCAGGGAGGATCTCAACAAAAGGCACATGTCGCTGAGCACACTGAGCAGAAAGAGTCTGCATTCTATGCATTTATGGCCAAGAGAACTGCAGATCCGGTACATTCTTCTGCCTGGTATATCGATTCCGGGGCTTCGCGGCATTTTACTCATCGTCGGGATTGGTTCACAAAGTTCGAACCCTTCTCAGATTCTGTCATTTTCGGAGGAGGTGAAGAGTACACAGTCGCTGGTAAGGGCACTGTCCAGATTCACTCAGGAGGAAGAAATCTACTCTTTCTCGATGTCTACTATGTTCCCGGCATGGAACATAATCTCCTCTCCGTCAGTCAGATCATGCGGCATTCTCCCCAGTTGGATGTTGTTTTCAACTCGTCCACCTGCAGCATCGTTGACCGGGATACTCGTACTACAATTGCTATGGGACTTGAGGATCACGGTCTGTACAGACTTGCTGATTCTGGTGATTCTCAAGAGCACGCTCTCGCAGCCCGAAGTACAACCATCAGCAAACTTTGGCATCAGCGTTATGGGCACTTGAATGTCCACTACCTCTCTCAGTTATCTCGGGAGGGTCTTGTTGCTGGTCTACCTGAGATCCAAACTACAAATCATGGAGTTTGTGGAGCTTGTCAAGCTGGCAAGCAGCATCGGACACCGTTCTCGGATGGTGATTCTTGGCGAGCCTCCAAGGTACTTCAACTGGTTCACGCTGATGTATGTGGGCCAATGAATACTCCTTCTGTTACTGGGTCCAGGTACTTTTTATTGTTTGTTGATGATTTCAGTCGGAAAATGTGGGTGTATTTTTTGAAACATAAATCAGATGTGTTCAGTACATTTCAGCAGTATAAGGCCTTAGTTGAGAAGGAATCCGGTTCTCACATTGTTACTCTAAGGTCAGATAATGGGGGGGAGTTTTGTTCAGCTGACTTCTCTTCTTTTTGTGCTACACACGGCATTAAGCGCCAACTTACCACACCCTACACCCCTCAGCAGAATGGTGTCGTCGAACGTAGGAATCGCACCATTACTGAAATGGCTCGTTTATGCTCGAGTACAGAAATGTACCTAAGAAATACTGGGCTGAAGCAGTCTACACTGCAGTCTACCTCCTGAATCGGTCACCTACACAGGCCGTTAAGAAGATGACTCCAGAAGAAGCCTGGTCAGGACGCAAGCCTAAGGTGGGCCATTTGAAAGTCTTCGGTTCAACCGCTCATGTATGGATTCCAGATGCCAAACGTGCCAAGTTGGACTCCAAGAGCCAGACACTTATGTTTACTGGCTATAGCGACAATCACAAAGCCTACAGGTTGGTTGATGTGGAGACAGGCCGTCTCATATTCAGTCGTGATGTTGTGATTGATGAGACTACTGGTCCCTTTGTTTCTACAACAAGTCCTGCGGATCAACCTACGAAGGTTCCTGATAAGGGTGTTCGTCTTCCTCTTGGTTCCCATGATGGGAGGGCTTCAGAGCATTCTGACTCTGAAGATGAGGAGTCTACTGGTCCTGAGCTTGCACCACCTAACTTTTCTCAGGACTCACATCCAGATGACCTTGTTCCAGACATCCCAGGCGATGCTGTTACTCCTATTCCAGATGTTGGTACTTCTACTCGTCGGCCTAAGTGGTGGGCCAAGACAATCGGTGATCTTCATGATGATGAACTCATTGAGGGCCGATCAACTCGTAGCAAGAGCAAGCAGCAGTCCACAGTCAACTTCGCTCTTATGGCCAACATCCACAGCATCTATGAGCCTCATACCTATTCAGAGGCTAAAGGAATTCCCGAGTGGGAACAGGCTATGCAGACAGAATATCATAGTCTTCTGAAAAATCACACCTGGGTCCTTTCTGATCTTCCTCCTGGGAAGAAACCTATCAGTTGCAAATGGGTTTACAAGGTCAAGTATCATGCTGATGGTACTCTGGATAAATACAAGGCACGATTAGTTGCTCGGGGATTCACACAGCGGGAGGGCATTGACTACGAGGAGACTTTTGCTCCTACTGCCAAGATGAGCACCATTCGTCTTCTTCTCGCTATTGCATCCCAATTTGGTTGGACAGTTCATCAGATGGACGTCAAGAGTGCCTTCCTCAACGGTGATTTGCAGGAAGAAGTCTACATGACACAGCCTCCTGGTTTCAAGGTTGCCGGCAAAGAACATCAGGTGTGTAGACTCGTGAAAGCGCTCTATGGACTGAAACAGGCTCCCCGTGCATGGTATTTCAAGATTGATCAGTACTTGGTTGATCATGGTTTTCAGCGCAGCCCTTCTGACAGTAATCTGTATGTCAAACACTCTGGTGATGATATTCTATTTCTTGTTGTCTATGTTGACGATTTGATCATTACTGGTAGTTCAACACATTTGATTGCGGCAATCAAACAAGCTTTGTGTCAGGCTTTTGACATGACAGATCTGGGGCTTCTCCATTATTGTTTGGGTATTGAAGTTTGGCAGACCAATGGTAGCATCTTCATCTCTCAGTCAAAATATGCCAGAAGTTTGCTTGACAAATTCCGGATGCAGGACTGCAAACCTGCTTCCACACCCATGGAGAAGGGGCTAAAGTTATCAGCCAACTCTGATTCACCTCCAGTCGATGAAACGACATTCAGGCAACTAGTGGGCAGTCTCATCTATCTCACTGCCACTAGACCAGACATCAGTTTTGCCGTGAGCTACATCTCTCGCTTCATGACAACTCCTAAAGTTGATCATTGGATTGCAGCGAAGCGGGTGCTGAGATATGTTAAGGGCACTTCCGACTATGGCATTTTGTATGGCAGATGCAATGATCCAATGCTGATTGGTTACACAGACTCAGATTGGGCAGGTTCAGTGGATGACAGAAAATCTACTTCTGGGTATGTATTCAGTTTGGGTACAGGTGCTGTAACATGGACCAGCAAGAAGCAACAGGCAAGGGCTCTTTCCCTCGGCCGTAATAACATCGAGGAACTCGTTAAAGCAAGATGTGAGGCACAGGATGCTCGATGGCATTACGCTACAAGCAGACCTTCTCAGACACCGATAACCAAGGGTGCTCAAATCGCCAAAAATCCAAATTTCCACAACGCATCAAGCATGTTGAGCTTCATTGTCACTACCAGAAGACGGATCAGTTCAGCTGCAGTATGTTCCGACGGCGGATCAGACTGCAGACATTCTCACCAAGTCTCTGAGCCCGGATAAATTTGTAAAATTCAGGGGGCAACTTGGTGTTGTTGACGGATTGACCATTAAGGGAGGGTGTTAGAATAAATTATATTCTTATATTTATTTAATGGTCAATGTTGTTAGTCTTTTTTGTTGTTACTGTTTCTACAGTAACTTGCAGTTAGGTAGATACTTTTAATATCTACAGTGCTTTATGCACTCTATAAATTGTAACCTGTTTTTATGTTAATACAAGAAGTTTTTTAAATTGTAACCTGTTTTTATGTTAATACAAGAAGTTTTTTACCATTTCAAAATTAACAAAACTATATCTCTACAATGCTAACAACATATATCCATTTTAGATATTATTACTATGACAAAGCCACATTAATCTAAAATTTTCCATGCACCCCCACCCCAGATACAATTCCAAGTTTATATCTAAACTTGACAAATTTATATTACCAAGTGGTTTACTCATTATATTTGCAGTTTTCTCCTTTGTAAGACAATAATAAAGAGAAATGTCTTCATTGTCAACCAACTGGTGAATGTAATGGTGAATGAACTCCAATATGCTTTGTTCTGGCATGATAGGCTAGGTTCTTCAACATCTTGAGAACACATTGGTTGTCATTCAAAAGTTAGGTCCATGTGGAATGATTTGGTGTGGAACAATCCAATTGAATATCAGCCAATAGCCTTTGTAACCACATTACCTCAACTTGTATTGACTATTGATTTATATTTAGCTTTAGTGGGGAGGATAAGGCAACTATGTTTTATAGCTTGCTATACCAAGAAATTACTCCTAAACAAAGAGTGCTCAAGCCCAATTAGAATCAGTATATTTGGTTAGTATGAAGTCAATAGATTCTTGATATAGAATGCCAAAGTTGAGGAATCCTTTGGACTTATTTTGTAGCTTGCCAAAGTTCCTCTTAAGGCTTAGGCACAAATCAAGAAAGACAGCTGATAGTGAAACATAGATTTAGTCTAGTGGTAGTAAATTATATCAAACTACCCACCAATTGTTGATACACTATTTCATTGACCAATGATGAAGTAGTGTTATTTGAGAGTTTGATCCCAACTTCCATAGGTGTAGATGTAGGATTACATTCAAGCATTCAAATTTTTTCGAAAAGAGATTTGAAATTAGTTTTTGATATGAATGTTTTGTTATTAGTTTGCCAAAATTCTTTACTTAGATAATATTAAAGCAAGTGTAGATCAGTCATTTAAAAAGTAGAACATATAAAATGTTTTATCTGGTCCATTGTTGTCAAACTCGGACTCGGCAATAACTTGGCAGGCCCAAAATTTTTTAAAACTCAGGACTCGACAAAAACTCGGCAAATTTATTGAATATTTGAGAATACACAATTTTTTAAAGTATTCGTCAAAAACACACATATATACTGAATTTGTAGAACATATTATTGATTTCCATCATATGTAATAAGTATGATCAAAACATTAGACAACTACTTATTAACCACTAAATTTAATTAAATTTTCATTTATTTTTATTTCCAATATTTAAATTCAACCATATAATCTAACACAACTCTAAATTAAATTAATTAATATTACTAATTACATTTATAAAATGTAATTGTAATAAAGAAAAGAAAATTAACTCATTTTATTTATTTATAATTCAAATGAAACTAATTAAATTTTTTAAAAACTATCTTTATAAGATTTATTAAAATAATATAATTGAATAATTTCATTTAAAATTCATAAAATTTGATAGCTAAAATGTAATAGTCTACCCCCCAATTTTTTTTTTCCTGGTTTGTATTACTATATGATTAAAGTGTATTGTAATGTCCACATTTTTGATGTCCTCTTTTGGATTAGTTTGGTTCTAACACACTTATTATTTTTAGTAAGTTCTATATTTAATAATTGGTCTGGGCGGTAGAGTGGTGTAGGGTTTCCTATTTGGGCAATGTGTGGTAGCAGTTCGATGAGCGTTAATGTTTTGGCTAGTTTGAGATTTGGTGAGTACTTACTACTTTTAGCAACTACTATTTATAGTAGGTCTATTTTGGGAAACTGGTCTCAGGCCCATAGTGTTCTCAACAGTGTTATTTCTTTGTTGGTGTTGGAGAGGCTAAGGTTGGATGATTTAATATTTGCTTTCAATCAGACACTTAAGTATTTTAATAGAACTTTATAATTTTAAGTTGAGGGGTGGAGGGGACATTAAAAAGGTACCTTGGTGCCTAAGTGATAACTTTAAGTTGTTTTAGAAGGCTACAAAAGTGCAAATAGTTTCCTTTTGAGTAGGATGCCCCTTTGAGGAATATTTGATTATGTTTTAAAGTATAAAATAATAATATTAAAAGGTTTTTGGAGGGAAAAGGATTCAAACCTAAAGTTTCCCTAATTTCCCTCCCACTTTCTATAAAGTGGCTTTTTGGCTCTCATTTGGTTATGATGGATTTGACAACTTAAAAAGACTTTGTTGGAATGTTTTCCAATTTATTGTTGTAGCTGGTTGAGGACAAAAATCCTCATCTTTAGCACTAGTTTCGGTGGTGAGAGATCCACCCTAGTTGGTTGGAGGAGATCACACAAGTCTTCTATTTGGGCATAATTTGTATTGGAGTTTGGTATTTAGTTTGAAGGGTTTATTGTGTAATCCAATCTTTTTCCTATTGCTTTTCTGGATGCAAAACTGTTGGTAATCGATATTTATTTCTTGAGTGTCGCGCTACAGTGTCGTGCTATAGTGACGTGCTATCGTACCTGGTCGCTTGGAATGTGAACCACTTACAACCATACAAAACCTAGACGTATGGTGTGGAAGGTGTTAACTTGTTTCTGAAGGGCGAGTCATCCCTGGAGTTGTACGTTGCATTTTATCAGGGTTTAAGACTGCAACTCAACCCTTTTTAGTCATTTCCAGAATTCAGCGTATGGTACAAGTTGGAGTTCTGAGTTAAAGCAATTTAGAAGTAAAGCTTGTCGTACACCAATTCCCTACTCCTAAGTCCTTATGCTCTGTTTCTCTTGAGGAAATAGGATAGTCAAAGCATTAAGTTAGTTGTAGTTAAGATCTGGAAAACCAGAGAAAAACCTTAGTTGCAATGTGTTGGTTTTCTTAACCTTGTGCCTCTTCCAATTGAGTCAAAAAGATAGGATTTAGAACATTTACTTTTTCACGCATATCAGCAAAAGAGGGAGCTTCCCCTCCTAATTTGAAGAGCATTCATTACGCACTGTGCATAGCTGTTCATTGCCAATACGCACTCTACAGGTGCGAATTGTAATGCCAACATATTTTAATTCCCCCTGCTAAATAAGTGGTAGTGTGGATTCATGGTTGGCTTTCCGCCTTATTAATTGTGAATAGCTCCACTCTGTAATGTCCCCATTTTGGCCATACGCTTTTCGTTTGGTTTTAGCCTATTTTTGGAAATCCATAGGCTACTCAGATGTGCGAATTTAGGGTTTCCACTTTTATTAAGTCT
>VDFB02264234.1:0-48142 GCA_007258455.2 Sequoia sempervirens | reverse complement strand
ATCACATCCGGGCTATGTAGATTTGACTAAGATTGCACCAAGTGAGTAAATAAAGATTTTTGGTACTTTTCTTAACTCTGTTACATAGGAAAATGATGAAGCTTATCAGAAAGGAAATGAATTTATAAATGAAGCTATTAGAGCTTTATAGGAAATAGCCCCTGGTGTCACCACTAATGATTCCTTAGCATCGATCAAGAACCTAAAGTTTGTAGTTAATTTAAGAATACACCTCTAATATTAAGGTATAGATTGTGAAAGAGGTAGAAATAAGTATTCTAGAGAAAAGACTACCGATTCTGCAAGATAAGTGTGCAATTGCACGTGACAAAGTATTGTAAATTTTTTAAAGAAGTGAAGGACTATGATGAGGAAGCTCAATTATTATTTATTTATTTCAGGTAGTGGCCAAATGTCACTTGAGATATCAAGGACTTAATGTAGTCAATTGAGTCTCATCTTGCAGATGCCTCAGGAGTCTACAAGGTTGCAAATGATAGAAACTACATTGGTTAGACTTCTATTGTAGACCTTCAAAAAAAGTTCTTCATTCTGCAAAGGAAAAAATAAGATGCTTTGGAAAAATTGGAGATCTAGTAATGTTTAGACATATCTCCATATCAAGTGCCTTGGTAGATGTAGAAAAATTGGAGAAGATGAACATCATTCTATCGACTCTGGAAGAAGGAGAAGAATTTTAGTGGAATTGAAATCTCTACATAAGTTTCTTACCAGGGCTAAAGGAATTTGGGATGATGGTAAACTAGCTTAGGAATCAATTCTAAAAGAACTAAAAGTTTCCCCTTGTTGATGATGATGTCACTCACAACAATAGTGCAAATAAAATCCTCACAGGAAAACCACAAAAGGACCTATCTTTTCTTGAAAGACTTAACCAGGGAAAACTCTGGGTGTCCATGTTATAGGAAAAAGGTTGAATCAGCTCAATCCCAAGTCTCTAGTAGCCAGGTATTGACCATACTAGGTTCAATTTAGGGTATGATGTGATATTTCTATTAATCTTAAAGGGAATATGGTTGTTTAGAATCATAAGAGTTTGGTACTAGATTTCAATCTGATCACAAAATAATATCATGAAATAAAAAGATTTTCAATAATATTTCATGAACATCAATAATTTTCTATCACTTAAGTAGATTTATATTTAAGCATTCAACAATTTCATAAGAAATGAAATGTTTTCAATAAATTTCTATGCATTCATCTATTTTTTTGAAACATTTTCAAGAATTTAAACATCTAAGCTAAAATAAAGCATAAAAATACTAAAAATTAAAATTTCTCCTGGTTATTCTCCACACATGCCCCAAGAGTTAATAAAATCAAAGCAAATTGCTTTATACTTAACGAGATTGTTTCACAGCTACATATAAAATGGTGCAAGCTTTTCAAAGGGGTTTTAAAGTTTGGACACCAAGAAGGTATTGCATGCACCCTTAACTGGTGCAACACGAAGTCTTGTTCACTTGAACTAACAAAATAAACTACAATATACTGAGATAGGTAGCTATGAAATTGGCATTGATATTGATTAAATTCTATGTGCATACATGTTTTTAGTTTGAAATGATTCAAAAAACAAGAAAAAAGAACAAAAAATAGAGAATTTTTGGCTCTTCCAACATCCACAAACTCTTAACTTAAAAAAGGGTATCCCATGGCCTTTTATAGAAGTAAGAAGTAGGTAGGATAAGAAAAATACATGATAGGAAATCCAAGGGATGAATTACATCAAGACACGTGGAATGTGGTGACTGGAAAGAGAATTGCAAATGATGTCAATGAAGGTCAACCAACATCTACACATTGAGGCACTTCCAGTTTTCATCTTCTTATTTTCAGGGTTCCTTCTTGGAACAAAACAAATCCACTCATATGGAATGTAGGAAACTCTCATATATTCAAAATGATTAGGTGGAATTTTCATTCCTACATTCAGGTTCATCCTTGGTTTGAACATTCTAGGAATACATAATTCCCAAAATGAATACACTTCTTTGTTGCATTCTTAAACTCTAGAGTTCTGGTTTCCTAGTATCTGATGTATCTTTGCAACAAAATCTACCCAACATGAGCTCCTAAATTCTATCGTTGAACCTAGTAACACCATCGAATCTTCCGGAAACTTTGATTTCCCTTACCATCTATACCCGAACTCTGCATCGTAATTTGCTTCTCTTGCAATCACAAATTCCACTCATGAAATCCCTTTTAAGAAAAACATTTATGTAAATCTCATATAAATAAAACCATTATCAAATTTTATCATATAAATACATCATAAATAACATGCTTCCCAAAAAAAATAGAAACTCTCACATAGTTATCTCTTATAAACTGGGTTACCAGAATGTTGAACTTCTTGGGTAACCTTAAAATTTTAAAACTTTGCTTAGCATCATTACCTGGTACCCGAAACCAGGTATTTAGCTTTACCCATGATATTGCTAGACTTCAGTTTCACTGGAACTTCTATCTTTATTGGACCTAGACTATTGGATTGGAACACTTTGTTCAACATGTATATTACATTTTTCCTTTCTAACATTCCCGGTTCCCAGAACACTTTATTTTACGAAGAACTCTTTTATTTCAAGATTTCTCTTTTTCCCTTCACATTCAGTGATCTTTCCAACTAGCCAGCACCTGCCATAAGCATTAGTTCTCACTTGGGGTCCCCAAGTCTTACAGTCTTGGGGTGTGTTGTGAGACCACACAACAAATTGCAACCAATAAAACCAAACTTAAACCAAATCTTGAAATTAAATCACCAATTGTAAATTATAATTTATTTATGTTTCAAAACAATAAATTTTTACCTTTACCTAGATTATGACATAAAAATAGTAAATTTCCTTTGGAAATATCTGTGTGTGCTTTGATTAATTCTAGTTTCTAAAATTGAGTGAAAAAAATTAGTTCATTGACATTGAACCACATAATATGGTAATCCTCCAAATCCAACCAAGGATAGATCCTTGCTACCAGTCAAGCATCCATAGCCCCGACAATGTTATCTTTATAATTACCCCCAAACATAGCTCTACTTCCATCCAAGTGTCTGTAGCCCTGGTAGACATATTTGGGTAGCCTAAAGAGTTGATTTTATATATATATCTTTTGATATTTCATTGATATCTCATTTTTTTGTTTTGATATTTCATTGATAGCTCATTTCAACTTGCAAGAAATGGAGCCTTCTATTAAGTTGGGAATTATAGTGGTAGCGAAGGTTACCTTTTGATTTTTCATTCAATGTAAATCTCGTCATCATTTCACTACTTCCCGAAAACTCATTTAATAATTCACAGTTGGTGTGTATTTATGGCTAAACTTTACCACTTTTATGTCAAATCCTATCTAACTTCAACTCACTATATGTTAGAAGATATGCATAAATTAAAATTTAGTAGCAAACAATATAATCACCAAATTTAAATATAAATTTAGAACCATTAGTTGCCACATTATTTTGATCAAATTTTATGGCAACTACTAAATACTTGGCTAGCAATTCCAATTTGATAGTGTTGCACCACATTAATTGATCAAGAATGTCATGATGATAGTTGAACATGATCACATTATTCTACATTAAATTCACATTCCTCGACATTCATGTATCTTTTCTTTCAAATTTCTAAGGTGATTATGTGTGTTTCCTCACCGAATTAATTTTCTTTTCTACTTCACACACCTGGGCATCTTCATGATTAATATTTCTTAATAAAACTACAATGAAATGACCACCATTAATGTCAAAATATTTAACTTGCTTGATTCTCAATCTTCGTACTAGGGGAATTTGAAGAAAATTGTCACCAATTGTGTGTAAAAATTAATTTTATTTAACATTCTTCTCTAGAGAAACTCATCTGGTTGCCACCTTACTTACGATTTCCAAGAGTTTGATCCAAGCAACTATGTACCATAACTTATTCATGGTTTTCTATAAATCTTGCACTTCTTTGGAATTCTTCACACTTTTTACTTTTCCTTCTTTTGTTTTTGCATTTTCTATTATTTTCTAGTGCTTGCTTGCTTCTAGGTCATGGATACTCCAATTTTCTTGATCTACTCTAGCCTCCAAAATGTTTTCTTGGGTTGTATCACGACTTAAAGGCTTGAAAAGGTTTTATTCATTAGAACTACCAGTTTTACTGTGCCAAACTTGTGCTTAGTTCTTGGGAAAGAATATGTGGAATCCAATCATTACTATCAGTTTTATTCCAACTTGGCTTCTCATTTTGTAGCATCACTTCTGGATATTAGGATTCCTATTGAAGATGTTTTCTCGGCTGCAAATTTGATAGTGCAGCCTAAATATTTGGAGAATCTGGACATTATTCTTTATGTTGCACATCTGACCATCAAGATTCCTTACATGGATGATATTCCTCAGTTCCTTGAACATAGGGAAGTTGTCCCACTTTGACCTTTCCTTTCTGACCTCTATATTCCTGACTTTGAAGCTCATCGAGAAATTCCCTACATAGTGTATTTAACCCTGATGGATGAGGCATCCCACATCAATTGAATGGATACCTCTATCTACAACTCAACTACCTCTTTTTTATTTTTTGATCTTTTGCATCAAGAATTTTGTTACTTCCATGTATATAATCACACACACACACACACACACACACACACACACACACACACACACATATAGCTTTGTCATACATTCTAAAGCATGTATTTACTGTGTATGGTTTTATCAATTTACATTTCACATCACAATGTAACAAATGTTTGAATTAACTCTCATGTGTGTGATAAGTTAAGCATAATTTTCTAATGTAAAGGGCCAAACAAAAAAATAAAGAAAGAAAGAAAAAAAAAGTAAAGGAAACAAAAAAAACAAAAAACCCCTATAAAAACCAAACTAACCCTAACTAACCAAAATTCTAATCTAACAAACAACTAATCCTAACAAAACAATTTATTTGAATTTCTATGACTATTTCCACTATTGTTTTAGTATGAATTATAGTAGGTTTATCTTTGAAATCATTCAAATAAATTTCAAATGTCTTACTATAGCAATGAATTCTTTTTAAAAAAAATTTTGTTTAACAAACATAAATTCAAAGGTGTACTTACCAATGACTTGGCTCATATGTATGAAAATGACATCATTAAAGGTCAATCGAACAAACTTCTTCTAATTGGGCAATACTCTACCTTCATTCAGCCCTAGTTCATGATTTTCCTCTTTACTCTTCTCAATTTCATGAATGCCTATGTCCATTTCTTTATTTTCTTCTCCTCCGAAAATTTTTGTGTCTTCGGTCTTATATTCACTTTGAACTTTCTTATACCAATCGATATCACAATTTATATTGTTATCAGAGAGAGAAAAAGAAAAAAATTGATACTCTGCATCTTGCATAAAGTCATGAAAATTTCCTTTTTTATCTTGTAAATTTTCAATTTGGGGCAAAAAACATGCATCTCCCGCTCAATTTTCCTACTACTTCTCTTTGCTTACATTTTCCATGTATAAAGAGAATTATGACTCATTGATGTCCTTTCCTCATTTTTGATGTGATGTTTCTAAATTTCAACATTCTCACCTATCTTCCTACAAAACATTAGGATTTTCTTCATAACAAATGTAGTTATCGAACTATTTTGATGTATTAGTTAAATTTTTAACATTTTCAATTCCACTAGGGTTGTACTCTTTTCTCGTTAACAATATTTTTCTTCTAGCCATTAAAAATTATTCCATTAATAGAATCACCTTACACAGAGCCAAACTTACCCTAGTTAAAAAAATTCACAATCAATTTCACTGTGATTAGTTTTTTCATGAATGCTACACTTAGTGACTTCCATTTTTAAATACCGGTTTGCACTAGAATTTTTCCTTACAAGCTATCTCTTAAACTCAAAACCAATATAAATTCTACATGCCCTCCTAGTGCCAGTTCCTATTGATGACAATGTCACTTGCAGCAATAGTACAAATAAAATCCTCATAGGAAACCACAAAAGGACCTATCTTTTCTTGAAAGACTTAACCAAGACAACCTTAGGGTGTCTGTGTTATAGGAAAAAGGTTGACTCAATTCAATCCCAAGTCTCTGGTAGTCAGGTCTTAACCATACTAGGTTCAGTTCAGGGTATGATGTGATATTCTTGCAATCTCAAAGGGAATATAGTTGTTTGGAGTCATAAGAGTTCAGTAACAGATTTTCAATCTGATCACAAAATAATATAAGGGAATCAAAATATTTTTAATAATATTTCATGAACATCAGCAATTTGCTATCACTTAAGTAGATTTAGCTTTAAGCATTCAAAAATTTCATAAGAAATGAAATATTTTCAATAAATTTCCATCCATTCATCTATTTTTTGAAACATTTTCAATAATTTAAACATCTAATATAAAATAAAGCATAAAAAATACTAAAAATTAAAAAATTTCTCGGTTATTCTCCATACATGCCTGAAGAGTTAATCAAACCAAAGAAAACCACTTTATACTTCACTAGATTACTTCACAACTACATATAAAATGGTGCAAGCTTTTAAAGAAGGCATTTTTATTTGGACACCGAGTAGGTTCTGCATGCACCCTTAAATGGTGTAGCACACAGTATTGTTTGGCTGAACTAACAAAATCAACTACAAAAATACTAAGATAGGTAGCTATCAATTTGGCTTCAATGTTGATTAAATTCTATGGGAATACAATATTTTAGTCTAGAATGATTCAAAAAATAGGAAAAAAGAGCAAAACTTAGAGAATTTTTGGCTCTTCAGACATCCAAAAATTTTGAACTCAACTTAAAATATGGTATTGTCTGGCCTTTTATAGAAGTAAGACGCGGGTAGGATAAGAAAAATACATGAGAATAAATCCAAGGGACAAATCACATCAAGGCACGTGGGATGTGGTGATTGGTAAGAGAATTGCAAATGAAGTCAATGAAGGTCAACCTCCATCCACACATTGAAGCACTTCAGGTTTTCATCTTCTTATTATTAGGGTTCCTTCTTGGAACCAAAAAAGATCACTCATATGGAATATAGGAAACTCCCATATATTCAGAATGATCAGGTGGAATTTTCATTCCTACATTCCTGTTAATCCTTGATTTGAACTCTCCAGGAATACGTAATCCCCAGAATGAATACACTTCTTTGCTACATGTTTAAACTCTAGAGTTTTGATTTCTCGGTATCCAATGTATCTTTGCAACAAACTCTATCCCAACATGAGATCCTAAAGTGTATCGTTGAACTTGGAAACACAATCGGATCTACCTACAGCTTTAATTTTCCTCACCTTCGATACCTAAACTCTGCATCACAATCTGCTTGTCTTACAATCACAAATTCCACTCATTAAATCCCTTAAAAGTTTTCTATGTAAATCTCATGTAAATAAAACCATTATCAATTTTTTTAAATCCATCATAAATAACACGCTTCCTAAAAAAAACCATAAATTATCATGTAGTTATTTTTTATACACCAAGTTACCAGAATATCAAACTCCTTGGATAACCTTAACATTTTAAAACTTTCCTTAGTATCATTACCTAGTACCCAGAACTTGGTATTCAACTTTACCAATGATATCCCCAGACTTCAATTTCATTGAAACTCTACTATCAGACCAAAACACTTTGCTTAACATGTATATTACCTTTTTCCTTTCTAACATTCTTGGTTCCTGATATCCGCTACCTAGAACAATTTACTTTATGAAGTAATATTTTATTTAAATATTTCTCTTTTTCCCTTCACTTCTAGAGATCTTTCCAACTATCTAGCACCTGCCATAAGTGTTAGTTTTCACTTGGGCCCCTAAGTCTTATAGTCTTGGGGCATGTTGTGAGACCATACAACACCCCTAACTCTTGATTATTTCTTTTTCCCTATCCTTTGTCCTTGATTTCAAAGGGGGAGAATGTTTTATGTGAAGAAGGTTCAGTGTAAATAATGTTTTAGTTTTAGTTTTATGTTTTTGAAAAGTGGATTTGAATGAAGAATTGAATAATTTTTTGTTGTCGCACAATTTTGGTTTTAAAGTAAGTATTATTTTTTGCACATGTTTCCATCAATGACAAAGGGGGGGATTGTTGGAAGAATGAAGAAGGAGACCTATGGTTTGTTTCCTTTGATGTCATTGATACCAACATTGGTTGGTGACTGATTATCTACCCATCCTGTAAACTATCTTTTCTACATTGATCTGGTAATTTGGTCAAGAATCACTTAGAAGTGTATTTTGGCTCATATAATTTTGATATGTTTTTCAAGGGTCTTAGGAGCAGCCATGGTCAGTGAATCAATAATTTTAGTTGAATAAGTTGAAATATTTATATGTCAAAATTTTGGCTTATAGTTTTGGTGTGTTTCTCCTTTGGCCAACTTCTTCATGAACTACATGTTTCATGAAGGCTTAGTTTTGAGTGCTAAAGAAGGTTTTTTTTGAGGTTAACAAGATATTTTGAGCTAATTATCCTTACATCCAATTAGGCCAACCTAATTGATGTATGAACTGAGTTGAGCATGTATATACATACATAGATGCATATATAGAAAGAGAGAGAGAGAGGATAAAAAGTGATGATGCAAGTTGTGTGACCAAGTGATATGGTGCAAATTATTTGGTAATTGATGATAGTTGTTGTATACTTGCAATCCGGCTCAAGATTTTGCATCTTTCAACGCTTAATTGGAACTATAATCAACACTCAAAAGGTACATTTCATTGAGTTCACATTCCTGGAAGTTATCCATGTCTTTCTATATTCTAGAAGTAAGCCATATCCATGTACTCTTGTTGTGAGCCTTTTCAAGGATAGTGTCTTGGCAGTGTGCCATGTAATATTTTGTAATGGGTTATAATATATTGTGAGTTAATCCTCACCATGGATTTTCACACTTTGGGTTTTCCACATAAAAATCTTGGTGTCTATGAGTTGTGTGATGTTATGTTCATTTCCACATTTCCACTCATAGTAGCAGCTAGATACATTTTAATAATTGGATGATTATCAATCAATTAGTTTAGTAGAATATTGATTCACCCCCCCTCTCATTATTTCTATGTGTTCAACAACTCATGAGTAGAAAATACCTCTTTTCTATACCTGTTCAATATGTGATGTTTGATTAAACATCAAAAGTGTTGGATATTGCGTGATACTACAATTTTCTTGCCAAATTTTTATAGGTACCTTATACTTCTTGATGCTTTGTAATAAATCAATGAGGATTCATGTCACTTTCTCAAGATGCGAATTTATTTATTTTAGACTATGGTATAATTATATTTTTTTGTTATTATCTATAGCCCTTGTGGAATTCTCATCACTATCCTTTTCCTCTATACAACATACATTTTCTTGTTTAGATACAACCCCTTTGGTGAACTCTAATTATTCCTCAATAGTAGTAACTTTTGGGTTTAATCTTCCTCCTCCTCAATAGTATCCCTTTTATCATGCTCTTATTCATCCTCAATAGCATCCCTTTCAGCACCATCCTCTTTTATTATTCCATCTTTCTCCATTCTTTCTTATATCTTTCTTGATATTCTTTGGTTTATGTTTGTAATTTTTTTTCCATGTTAAACTATATTGTAAATTTTACTTTATGTTTAATATCTCTTAATCTCTTCTTATCATATTTTTCCATGGGTGTTTATGGATTTGGTGTTTCATAAATCCTTTTATGCATCTGATGGTTCTTATAGTTGGCCTACTTTCAATGGCCACATATTTCTAGATATCTCTTTAAGATATCCCCATTTCCATTCTTGAATCTTTTGTAGATCATGAGTTTTTTCATTTCCTTGTAATATCCTTCTTAATCAAAATTTTTATTTTGGAATATTTATTTAATTCTAAGATCTATTATTTACCATTTTACTAGTGTTCCAATAACAAAACCAAATGTTAGAGAGAAAGTGGGATCGCAGAGTAGATTTCTAAGCCAAGGAGTCTTGCATGTTATATTTATACCTTGGTGACTATAGTAGGTGAATGATTAGAGGGTTTTCATAATATTATATTAACATTTAGTACTTTAGCAAAGGTCAAATAATACATCATATAATTTAAACATTAATAAAAAAATAATAAATCCACAAACTTCCTTTATATATATATATATATTTCTTATTTCATATAATAATAGATAGAATGTCTTATTCTCTTATTATATTTATTTTTTATTACATCTTTCTTATTTCTTATAAATTTAATTATAATGGGGATATTTCCCTTAAAAAATATTTATTTTTATACTTGGCCTAGTTCAAAATATGCTCCACTTTTCTTTTACAAGCAATTGAGGTGGATTCTATTTTTTTTTATATCTATTCTATCCTTTATCAATAGTCCAAATTAATTCTAAGTTTTTTTACCCAATAAAAGGAAGATGAAATAATCTAGGGGAGGAAGTTTTAGATGAGACTAGCATCAAGGTATCAAGTGATGAGGGATGGGTTCCACTTATAACACTAAGGCCTAGCAAGGAAGAGAGAAAGAGAGTAAGAAATTGTAGAAGGTTATGGTCTAGTCTCTAAAAGGAAAATGAGGGATGGGGGTCTTATTGGTTTGTAGAGTTAAAAAACTTTGAGAAGAGGTATACAACAGAAACCTATTTTTTGAGAGGAATAAGGACCTTAGTAGTTAGTTCCTTGTTCACAAATCCTCATAGGATTTTACATCCAATGGAAGGGAGAGGAAGGAATCTTGTGGATTGAGTGATAGATATACTTTGAATGAAGGGATTGGGTTCCAAGGCTTAGCAATTTTCCATGGGCTTGAGGATCAATGGTGAAGAGAGGATATAAGATCGCTATAGAAGGCTATGGGTTGGGGATTTCTAGAAACCTAAAACCTTGAGGCCTAGTCCATAGGTCCAAATTTATCCAAAAATTCAATAGAATAGGGAGGCACAAAAGGGACATACAATACATAACTTAACCCAATAATATACATAGTTGATCATACAATGACACTCCCTGATAAGGGTCACTACAGTCCTTATCATTTAATTATAAATGTCAATCCAGGTGGTGTACATGACAATATTCAAGAGGGTGAAGAAATCATTTGCGTGAATTTATTTTTCTACAAACATAATTGAAAAGAAATACATGGAAGAAATTGCTAGAATCAAATGTAGTATAAGATCTTGTAAATGAAATACTGGAATTAAATCCATCCTAAGAAGCTTGTAAAGGGAAATACTAGAAATGTAAAGAACTAAAAATGAAATGACTACCAAGAAATGAAACTACAAACAATTACTACTTCTAAAATACTAAAATATATTATTTCATGAAACTCTTCCCCACAAAAAAATTCTAAAAGATGAACCTTATATCCGTGCAATAGCTTGCTAGAAGATAGGAACATGTGTTGAGGAGAAAAGGATATATCTTTCCTTCATTTTGCTGAGTCAATTTCCTTTGGTTGTCCAAAACAATAATCCATGCTTTTAAGCCCTTTAAACTATTCTGAAAGGTTATTAGAGTGCTGAAGAAACCTTCCCTTGACCTCTTCTATCATTAAAACTCTTAAATATACTCCTATATGCTCTTAATTGTTGATAAACTGCATCAAATAGCTCCTTAGATATTTGTAATTACCCCTATATTCTCTCAATTTTCTCAAAAGAATCTCAAACTACTCTTGACCTATTTATAAATTCTATCATACTTATCCTTCAATTAGATCCCACTTAGTTCCAGAGCATTGCCGAAAGATGCACCGAAATGCATGAACAAGTTCTAGAGCACAGAAGAAAACAAATGCACAAATTTTGGTGCATAGACTGGTAATTTTTTCTCTCAAACCACAAAATGGGTACTCATCAAATTTAATGGGTTTTTTTTCACCTAATTGTTTCCTAATTTATATTAAAAAATCTGAAGAACCCAAATCATAAATTTCATGATATGATGAAATCTTGACTTCTCCAACTGAAAATCCCTCACTTTCCTCATCATGCTTAGTCTTCATAAACTTCATAATTAAGCAAAATAAATATTTTTATTTAGATAATAGATGAGATGGATTATTGTCTCATCACACCCCATAGCCAATAATTTTCATCATAAACCAAAATTATGAACCCCCAAATTTACTTAGGATTTTAGATAAGGAGACAAAAAATAAGTAACCTTTAACAAAACCCCACATGAGGAACCCAAAATACTAATTTATTAGTTTGATTACCAATGGTAGGAAAACAAGGTCAAAAACACAAATAAAGTGGGATTAAGAAAAATGTGGTACTATCAAATGGAGTCTCTACATATCCCAATCCATAAAATACTCCATCAAATACTATAAATAATATTCTACTAAACCATCAACCTGTAAAGATCCCAAACCATTAAACCCTCCAGTGATGCATGAGGGTCCTCCCCTCTACAATTTCACATAACATAAACACAAACTGCATTGACAAATTATTTACCCGAAATTAAAATTTTACTAAAAAAATCATATTACAAACACACCATTCAATTGATAATTTTACCGCGAAGACTCACTCACTTAAAAATTTTGTTTGTAAATACACCATTCAATTGATAATTTTACCACCAACACTCACTCATTTGAAAATTCTATTTATCTCTTGTTGAACCCAATTCAACATTACAAGGATGTAAATTCAAAATTCAAATCCAAAACTATAACCACCGTGCATCTCTATTGTTTTTAACAATTAAAATCTCACAAATTGATTTACCATTTTCTTTCTTAAAATTACACATTTTCAAACTCAATACCAATTATCTAGTTTTTCCTATGCCCAACTCATCTTCTCTTTTCCTTGTCTTCATGCATTGTTTTCCCTCATATGTTATCATAAATTTCTTCTTTCTTTACTTGTTCTTTAAAATTTTTAGTATGTGAAAACATGGAACAACCCATATCTTCTTCCATGACCCTACTCTTAGTCTCCACATGTGTATCCTTTTGAATCTTCTTCAACGCAACCCCTCATGGACTCTTCTCCATGTACTGTCTTGCCCCCTTTGAGATCTTTTGTTGACACTTTATTCACATGGCCCCTATCTCCCTCTGTCAGCTCCCTCTCCTCATGTTTGCTACAAAAAAAATTTCCCTTCACAAAAATGATCTACACTCAATGGGTGTAGGCTATCAATGTATATCTTTCTTTTGAAATCTAAATTTTTAAACTTCCCTCAGTTCCTTATCTTCTCTACCTTCGCATTCACCTTTTCATTTCTTACTCACCCCTTCAAATTTCAATATTTATTTTTGTATTTTACTATTTTAAATTCAATTCATATCTTTGTTGAGTGTACAACCTTATCATTTCTATTGGAAATATTTAATTTTCCGAATGAGCCCCTTCTCACATCAACTCCCATAGCTCATCCACCTATCAAGAGCTTTCAACATCAACTTCTTTTGGGGGATTTTCATCCCTATCCTTCTCCTAACTACACATAATTTATTGTGGGAGGAAATTTTGAATTTCCAAAATTTATCAAGTGTTAGGTGAGTTTGAATTTGGAGAGGGAATTTTATATGAAGAAAAATAGAAGGAATGTAACAGTCAAATTTAGTTTGGAAAGAGAGTAGTTAGTTAGTAGTAGAAGAATTTGCAAGTGATTTACAAAAGGTGAAGTTGCAATAGGAATACAAAATGTTTTGTCAAAGGAGCAATCGATAGCTTCGAACTACTTAGTGTTTGCAAGGAGCAACAAATAGCTCCAGATAACTACAAATTAGCGACAGTGGTTGTAGGGAGTGACAGAAAGCTCCAAATCATTCAATGTAGAGGAAGAACAGACAACTCTTAGAAGCTCCTGATAGTTCTATGTGTTTAGGTGCAACTCCAGATTGCTGCAAGTCAAGTTTTTTAGTTAGTAGTTTGTAGTTTTTCAAGTTTTAAATTATTTTGTAATGGTTGTTTTTTGAATTAATAGAAGAAGCAAGTTTGCATGCCTAGTTGTGTGTCTCCAAATTTGTTTTGGTTTGTTATTCCACATTTATTTTAGTATTCTTAGTGATTGAGAAATAGAGTAGCAACTTTGTGTGCATCTATATCTTGTGTTTTTGTCATGGTAATAGAGCATTACGGTACTCTTAAGATATTTTCACATGGTATTAGAGCTAGAAGGCCCTAATTCTTGAGTGATTTGGGCATTTGTTTTCTAGGTGTTTAAAGTATGTGTTTTTTGTTGGAGACATGGCTAGAGATGAGAGTAAGAGTTGGTAGTAGCCACCACCATTTAATGGACAAAACTATGATGTTTTGTCAAAGAAAATGAAGACCATAATGGTTGTAAATGATTTGTGGGAGCTTGTGGTTAGTGGGTTCAATGATGTGACTAACCCAACACCATATGATATCCTCACAAACAACCAGAAGACCTAGTTGAAGGAGACAAGGAGGAAAGATGCAAAAGCATTGTCTTATTGAAGCAACCTTGAGAGAGGCCATTTTTCACAAAATAGTAGTAGCTAACTATGTAAATGAAGCTTGGGAAATCCTCCAAAAAAGTTACAAAGGGACTGATAAAGTTAGATTGGTGAAGCTCTAGATGCTTTGAAGATTTTTGGGACTCTCCAAATGAAGGATAGTGAGTCTCTCTCAAAATTTCATAAAGGAATCTTAGGTTTGATAAACCAGTTGAGACTAAATGAAGAAGTCATGGATGATTAGAGGATTATGGAGAAAATTATTATAAGTCTACTCATGAAGTTTGAAGTAGTTGTGATTTCCATTGAAGAGGAAAAGTACCTCTCAAAGTTGTCCATTGATAAGCTGATATGTTCTCTACAAATCCATGAGTAGTGCCTAAATAGGTCTACAAGTTCTTCCCAAGAGAAAGATTTCAAAGCTCAAGCCAATGCAAGAGGTAGGGGGAGAGGTAGAAATATCTTTGCACATGGTAGAGGTAGATATGGACATGGAAGTGCTAGAGATGATAGCTCAAGAAAAGCACAAAGCCAAGAGGGAGAAAGCAGCTCTCAGTCCAACTCTAGACAAGCCAAGAAGAAAAATAGCTCAAGTTAGAAGGGTGACGAGAGCAATGTTGAATTTTATTATTGCCATAAGTTTGGCCATTATGCAAGTGAGTCTTCAAAAATTTAGCATGATCAGTCCAAGCAAAGTGTAAATGTGGTTGATGAAAAAGTGGTTGAAGGTAATGTGGATTTAAAAATCCCTCAAGCTCCCTTCGGATTGATAGTATTATTTTTTGCTAAGTCTGACCTATGCTCCATAGATTTGAATATCCCTAGCCCCCTTTTTTATGATCCTTGCCAACTATTTCCACATGTTTGTCAAGCGCTCTTCACAAGGATCTTCTCATTTGCTTCTCTGTCTAGCCCCGCCATGCTTCCATGTGTCAATAGTACAATAATTTGAATGCTTGCTTCCTTTCACTTCCCTATTGAGCCTTGTTCATGTGCCATGTAGAATCAATCAATGTACACTTTTTGGGTGGACCCCATGGTCGGCGCTAGTAACGAGGAAGCTTCCACATGTCTTCTCTATGGGATTTTTCCTCATGAGGAAGGAGGAGCCAACGATAGGCCCCAACCTATCACCATGTGTCGGAACTGACTTTGTGGTTGAGCGACACATGTCTGCATGGGAATTTGTTTCTTTTTCATTGGGACCACCACCATCATTTGTAGGGGATGCATCATGCTCGAGTGCAACTACATTCCATGCACAAAATATTTTCTATTGCAACAACCTTGGGAAATAATTGCTTGGGACATTTTCTCATGATGAGGAATTTTTTTTGTTACTAGCTTTCAGGCGGTGGGATTATTTTCTATAAATACTACTTGTTCTTTTCGAAAATGAGTTGGGAACATATAGAAAAATTTGTGAAAAAGAAACTAGGCCTTTTATATTGTTTTTAGATTTTTTATAAGACTCATAGACTATGCCATTATTGTTCGGCCTTTCTGTTTCTTAGATATAAAACTAAAATAGAAATATATCAAATCCTAACTAGCACAATAGAGTATGAGCAAGCATGAAAATCACAATAACAAATGAATGAAAACCCAAATCCATGCTAAACTCAATTTATCTCCATTGCTCTTCTCCACCTACATAAGAATGCAAGATTTTGAAGGTTGATTGTTGGAGGGATGTTGGTTGCTCAATTCAGCAGCATAACGACTTGATGAAAATGACAAGTGGAGAATGATAGAGATAGATGGAAGACTGAAGAATTATTTTGATAGAGTGAGGATACGTAAGAATCAACCTCCTAAATGGATTGTGAGAGGTTGTATTTATAGAGCCTTGATGTGGACGAAGATAAATTTGACAAGATTCGATAAGGATTTGATTTTTGCTTTATTTGATCAAGGAGGAAATAAAATAAGATAAGATAAGATGTGAAAAGATAGAAAGATTTTGATTCTCTTTTAAAGGAAATAAATCCTAAAAAAGACGAGAAGGATAATTGATGAATTATCTAATTAAATAAATTAATTAGATACACATGAGTTTCAATTTTGGAAAGAAATCGAGAAGATCTTTTTAGGATTTTATTAATTAAATAAATATTTGATTTATTTATTTAATGCTGAATTTATGATATCATTAATTAAATAAGATAAATTATTTAATTAACATTAGAAGAATGAATAGAAATGATTTAATTAATTAAATAATAGGAATGGATGGAAATGATTTAATTAATTAAATAATATAAATTATTTAATTAACATTAGAGGAATGGATGGATTATGATTTAATTAATTAAATAATATAAATTATTTAATGGACATTAGAGGAATGGATGGATTGTGCATAGGAAGGGAATAAATGAAATTAGTCAAATAAATAATATTTATTTAACTAATTAGATGATGACATGGGTACCTAGGGAAAAACATACTACAAGATGTCTAAATGATGCAATGTTGTGACAAAGTGTTGTAAGAGGACATTTTTGGGTGTCTACATTTTTCCCCTCTTTGAGATGATGTTTGAGATTATGAGATTTGTGTCGAGTAACATCATTTCAAAGAAGTTAAGGTATCGATTGAGGAAAATGGATGATGATATCAGAATATGATGATGATGGAATGATGATGCCCCCTCGAGAGGATAGGCAGGTTGGACACCACGGGAAGGCTCTCAAAATGAAAGGGATGGGTCAAGAACTAAAGATGAAGGAATGGATAGAAGAAGTGAAGGATGCATTATGCTTCCTTGAAAGTGAGCAACCATGATGTTTGATTTAGCACTAGATGTTATGCACCAAGGTATAAAGACCAAGGTGATGATGTGTCTCATGCCTCAACATAATACAACCTTGTCTAGATGTATGAGGAACTAGACTTAGAGCATTATAGTCCTAATGCACAAAAGGTATGATGTGACCTTAGATGCAAAGGATAGTGCAAAAAGCTACTCCAACATACACAAGATATGAATATTAGTTGGAATGATACGGATTTGATACAAATGCAAGATAAAATGATAACACACACAAGCAAGCAAGCAAGAAAGCAAGCAAGAAAGCAAGCAAGCAAGCAAGAAAGCAAGCAAGCAAGAAAGCAAGCAAGCAAGCAAGCATAAATGATACAAAAAAAACAAGGAATTTCCCCTATCAAGTTGTAAACTGATGATTAATTTATTGATTGATGATGATGATAGTGTTGTCATTGTGGGGAACACTATATCCCTAGATCAACACAAGGATGACTAATAATTGAATGATTGACTTGGATTGATGATGATAGTGTTGTCATTGTGGGGAACGACATATCCCTAGATCAACACAAGGATGATGACAGTTGTTTGATTGATTGGGTTTACAACAAGATTAGGATCAAGACCAAAGGATGTGATTGGATAATTTGACAAGATTGATCAACTTGATTAGCATGGATTAAGGATTGACTTGCATTTGGATTATTGCTTGGATTGATTTGATTTATTTGAAGAAATGATTTCTAATGATATGATGATTGATTGGATGACATGATGTGATGAATTGAATAGAAGAATTGATGTGATTGGAATGATTTAGGTTGAAGTGATTTGATTAGATGATTGATTGATTGAATTGAGGAATTGATTTGATTGGAATGATTTTGATTGATTGGATTGATGAAGAAATGAATTGATTTGATGATAATGATTAGATTGATTAGAAGAAGTGATGTGGTTTGATTTTATTGCTTGGATTTTTGTTGGCTATTTGATTTTTTTTTTTGTCTTTTAAGGAACTTTTTCCATTTTTTTTGTAATTTTGGGGACATTTGATTTTTAATTTTGATTTTGATTTTGGATTTTGAAATGTTTTGATTTTTGGATTTTTGAAAATGTTTTACTCTTTTGGGGATATTTTGAATTTTTTTTTGTTTTTTAAATGTTTTTATTTTTTTTGGATTTTTGAAATGTTTTGATTTTTTTGGACTTTTGAAAAATTTTGAGGTGTCAAAGGATGAAAATTTGAGTAGCCTTTATGCTAGATACCATTGACAAGAGGAAAACCAAGTCTAGGTGCAAGGGTGGGTGATAGGATAGGGGATAAAAGGCTCATGATAGATGGATGGATGGTATGGATGTATGCATCATAAGAGAGCAAGGATGTGATATCCAAAGACTATGTCGCATAGTAATAACATGCCCCATTCTAAGTACAAGACTTAGGATTTTTCTGGACAAAATGTATGACAATAAGATAATGATATGATTGGTTTAGCTAGGATGAGGTATGTCAAGAGATGCCCAAAACATGTTTCAACCTTTTGTCCCTATATCTTCATCAAGATCAAAAGGAGAAGTGTGGAGAAGTGGACTCAATATGATAGGTATGTATGATGGCTAAGATGGTAAGTAGGATGGAAATGATATGACATGAATGATAGGTTGGATAGATAAGACATTCTTCCCCCAAGTGTAAGTGAAATAGAAGATCAACCTACACATGATGCCTATTTTCTAGGTTTTCATCATGGTACTTATCTAGGGTTCCTGTTTTCTAGGTTTTCACCATTCGATGAAGGAATTTCTCTTTTTTCTTTTTCTTTTTCTTTTTCTTTTTCTTTTTGACTTTTTGGATAGGAGAAGGGGAATATGGATAGGAGGGACTAAAGTTTCTAGTTGCATAAAAGGTGATAGTTCCACTAGGGATGGATGTCATTGCATGGACCATGTCAAATGTCATTATGCTCATAGATTTCAATAAGGGATGACATGAAAGGGAGATTGAGTAGGTAGATGATGGATTATGATGTGGATTATGATGTAGATTATGTACGAAAGATGATAGGGATTATATGGGACTTATGGAAAAGATGAATGAGGAGGCTTAGCAAAAAGCGTGGACCACAGGAAGATGATGGGGGAGATATGCAAGATAATGGGTGAAGGGTGAGGAGATGGAGGTATGTGGAATTGTTGTGAAACAAAAGGGAACCATGACCAATGGTTACACACACTATGATAAACATTGAATATTTTGATGTGGATGGGGTGTAGGAAGAAATAAAGATGTTTTCTTAGGAGGTGGTGGACGTAGTACTTTTGGTACCCACATAGACTTAGTATTTAATGAATTTGATTTTGCTTGTGAGTTTTAGGAATTTGAGACTTTTGAATGGAATGAGAATGTGGGGTGGAAGTGGATGGTTGGGATTTTTGTGGTGTAGATGCCTCATTTGACTTGCTTTCCTTTTTCTTAGGGACCCAAACAATCTTAGTTTTGGCCTTTAATTTTGGAGGTATAGGCTTATATAACTTTTTATATGTTCTTGGCTTTGACATTTTGCATTGATGCCCTAAGGCATGAGGATATTTAGGAATTTTTACTTTATAGGTAGAGGCATTGGTTTTTTTGCTTTGAATCCCATGGGTATGGTGGAATGAGTGGAAGCTTCATGTTTATACAATGTGTGCATTGATTGGTCATGATTAAGATGTTTAGAGGGTTTATGGGTAGATGGATAAGAGGATTGAATGGTAGGGATACTAGGTGTTGGGAGTAATGGTGGTAAAGTGGATGGAGGGATATTAGGAGTTGGAATAAATGGTGGAAAATTTGATGGTGGAAGGTGTATGGTCACGTGATTTTGACATCTGTGGGATGATGGAGGAGAGATGGAAACATATGTTTTAGGGATATGATAGGATTTATGATGGAAAGTGGACTTAGGAGGCATGGAGGAAATACCAACATATTGAGATTGGTGTCCTTGGGGTGTACATAGAAAGCCATAAGAGCGTGGAGGGACTTTGAAATGGATGGGCTCCAAAATACCTTGTTCATGAAGGTCTAAACCTTTACCTTGGTGGTTCATGTTTTGGAGTATGCAATGGACAAGGGGACTAGGTGTAGGTGAAACACTAGACACGAGTTCCTTATTAGATGGAGAAAATGAAGCAAGGGAAGATAATGGTTGTTGTTTTTATAAGGAGGAACATTCATGAATGAGGGTGGAAAGACCAATAGGATATGATGGAGGACTTGCAATGGGGTCAATAGTGGGTGATGGAGGATCATTAGGATGTTGATTAGCATTGTGTTCACTTAGATCCAAGGTATTTTTTTGATCTTCTATGTGTGCTTCGGAGGCACTTGTCTCATCATGGGAAGTGGATGTTCATGGATCATGGATAGAACTAGGTAGGGGGTGGATATGAGCAATGGAGGTTTCTTGCTCATGGATAGGTGAAATGATAGGCTCTTGACCATGGAATGCATAAAGTTGGATAAGAGGATCATCATGGCCTTCTTGATCATAGGTAAGATCATAGAGGGGAGCTTGATCATAAATAGGACCAAGTATGTTATGAGTGGGATGATTAGATGGGCCTAGATCTTGATTAGAATGAGAGGTTAATGTTTCCTCACGCTTAGGATAATGCTCTTGACATAAATCTTGGCTTGTTTGAATGGAAGTGGAAAGGGATGACTCTTGAATGGGCTCAACATGTTCTAGATGGTCAACAACATGGAGACGTGATGGATGGTTACTTGGACTTAATGGGGAAGATTCTTGAATAGGCACAAGGGGGAGACTACATGATGGGGTTGTAAGAATGGGCATGTTGTTTGAAGACTCTTTGGTAGGTTAAAACATATGAGTTGGGTGACATGGTGATGTTTGATTCCTTGCTAGTAGACCTTGGGTCACATCTTTTGTAGGTGGATGGGTGGATTTGGGTAATTCCAAAGGTTTACTTTTGAAATGTTTGAATTTAGGGCATAGATTTGATGGAGGATTAGATGCTAGTGGGGGTAATGAAGAGTTTGATGGATTAGAAGGTGGAGAGGCCAATGGATTAGGACTAGGACATAATGGCTTAGGATTGGATAGTGGTATGATATACTTAGAGGGTGCATGACCTAGATTAGTGTTCCCCTTGTGAATGGTTGCATTAGAACATGACGAAGTTTGACCTTGTTGCGAGGTAGAAATTAAATTCACACATTTTTTTCGCAATGTGGCTTGATAAGTTCACATGGTATTGACATACAAAGAAGTGGATGGATTAGATTGGTATGAGAGTCAGTGGTGAAGGATTTCTGTGTACATCAGGCCGGCGCGCAAGAACCGGGTCGACGACAAACGCTCCTGACAGTGACGCTGCGCCTCGCCGACCTCTAAGTTCCGAACTCACCCGCCCTTGCCCCGGTGCATGCCGACTCTGGCGCGCGATCTAACCTTGGCCGGCAACCCTAAATATACCCCTGGCCGCCCTGCGCTTGGCCTCCAAGGTCCGGGGTTGGGGTATTTGGTGGTGAAGTGTTTGAAGGAGGTTTTGAAGTTGGGATGCTAGGACTTTTGAATCGTAAAATGGTGTTAAAGCTGCTGTGTTTAACTCTTTGCATGTTGATTTGTTCCTCAAGGTATGCAATATATTCATAAGAGAAGCCCTCAAGTGAAGATTTTAGGTTTTGGTTTTTTTTCATTATTTACATTAGGGAGAGGTCCTCCTTGAATTATGATCTTGGGCTTAGGTTTTGTCTCATGATTTGTCCTAGAGGGATAACCCCCTTGGATTATGACCTTGGGCTTATGATTAGGACCATTTTGACAGGTGGTGACTAGGAATAGGTTGGTGATGGTGATGATGTAGAATGATTAGATTGGATGACTTGGATTGATTAGGATGAAATGGATAGGATGTGACTAAGAATAGTCATTAGGATGAAAGTGATTGGATATGAATGTGTTGGAAGAAGGTGTAGAGTGACTTGTATTTATGTATTTGGTGTTTAGCTTGATTTGAAAATGTTTAAATGAATGATCACACATGTACACACATCACACAAGACACATAAGCAAGTTTGAATTTTGAAATTTGAAGAATGTGATGTTGATTATTAAACAAGCACACATGGAAGACACGTCAACAAGCCCTATGACTAGTCAATTGGGGTATGGAAAATTAGGTCTCAATCTAGTCTGCACAAGGTTGACTAAGGAATGATTTGAAAGCAAAATCCTACCACACAGCTGGGAAAAATGGGCAACCTGGACCCTTCACCTCCACTTCCCAAATGTATAAATTTCTTTGGGGCTTAGCCAAGAGTGACAAGATTTTAACTCTCAAACAAGAATATCTTTTGATTCACACTTCGACTGAGGTTGTCCCTAGGGGTGATGAAATCCCCTAACAAGCCTCCTATGAAGGGTTTGACAAATGCAAACCAAGTAAGGTGTTTGTGATCACACACGCACTTGATTCACACTCGCAGTTGTTAATTGACCTTAGAAATGAAATGTGTGTATGAAAACAATGGAAGCACTTGTTATTTTTAACCCAAAACCAAATGTTTAGGAAGACAATGGTTAATTTTAGATCTGATTTTCGATATGTGATTAAAGAAAATATTTGTTTTAAGAGCCCAAATCCAAATGTGTGACAAATAAGTTTAAGAGATGAAAGATTAAACGAGTGCATTCGAAAGTTTTCACTTTCCAATCTACTAAAAATCACTGATATTGCTACTACTATAGCTCCTTATGATCACCTACAAGATCAAAAAATGATATTATAATGCAGCCATAAAAAAATAAGCTCATCAGAAAATTACAATTTCAGATACATTATTTTGACATAACCGAATTAGATTTCATTATTTGAAGGTTTTATTGATCTGAAAATAAAAAAAATCAAAGAAGAGATCCCTGCTAATTTTCTGAGAGATTTCTAGAAATGTAAAGAAGTAAAAAAAAATCCTTGTTTTGCACCCAAAAACACGGATTTGTGAAAACCATATAGAAAATGAAGATCGGATTTTTTTTGAATTAAATTTGACCTCCAAATTAAATCTGTAAAACATAGACCCCCATTAGAATTTCAAGATATTTCCAAAAAATGTAAAAATTTCTGAAATTTTTTTCAATTTGTGTCCAAAAAATCAATTTTATGAAAAAATATAAAATAAAAATAACTCCTACAAAAATGATGATAAACCCTCGATGTTCTTACTATAGCCTCTTGAGATGATACAAAATATTTTTTGAAAATATTGTAGAAAAAATTATAGTTGTGTAGAAGATATGAAGAAATTTGTAAAATCGGGGCTTTTGTCCAAAAAATGGTAGATCTGCAAAAAAAAGTCAATAAAACATACAAAAAAACAAGCTAGATCAAAGGATTCACATCAAGTTCACAAATTTAATTAGGATAAAATCAGATATAAAAATAAAATAGAAATATATCAAATCCTAACTAGCGCAATAGAGTACAAGCAAGCATGAAAATCACAATAACAAATGAATGCAAACCCAAATCCACACTAAACTCAATTTATCTCCATTGCTCTTCTCCAGCTGCATGAGAATGTGAGATTTTGAAGGATTGATAATGGAGGAATGTTGGTTTCTCAATTCAACAACATAACGACCTGATGAAAATGACAAATGGAGAATGCTAGAGATAGATGGAAGACTGAAGAATGATTTTGACAAAGTGAGGATACTTAAGAATCAACCTCCTAAATGGATTGTGAGAGGCTGCATTTGTAGACCCTTTATGTGGACGGAGATAAGATTTGACAAGATTCGATAAGGATTTGATTTTTGCTTTATTTGATCAAGGAGGAAATAAAACAAGATAAGAAAAGATGTGAAAATATAGAAAGATTTTGATTCTCTTTTAAAGGAAATAAATCCTAAAAAAGACGAGAAGGATAATTGATGAATTATCTAATTAAATAAATTAATTAGATACACATGAATTTCAATTTTGGAAAGAAAGCGAGATCTTTTTAGGATTTTATTAATTAATTAAATATTTGATTTATTTATTTAATGTTGAATTTATGATTTCATTAATTAAATAATATAAATTATTTAATTAACATTAGAAGAATGAATAGAAATGATTTAATTAATTAAATAATATAAATTATTTAATTAACATTAGAGGAATGGATGGAAATGATATAATTAATTAAATAATATAAATTATTTAATTAACATTAGAGGAATGGATGGATTATGCATAGGAAGGGAATAAATGAAATTAGTCAAATAATTAATATTTATTTAACTAATTAGATGATGACATGGGTACCTAGGGAAAAACATACTACAAGATGTCTAAATGATGCAATGTTGTGGCAAAGTGTTGTAAGAGGACTTTTTTGGGTGTCTACACTTAGTTGTTTGACAAAAAATTATATTGTGCCATTACTATACTAAATATTTTATTTGTAGAACTTCTATGATTTCAATATAAGTTTGTTGATTCAAACCATGTCTTTGACTCTTCTTTTCAGTAAATGTGTATGGGAGTTATTTTATGTTATAATTGGATAAATTATTTAGGTTTTCATCTTTGATTTTTATTATTTTGGGACATGCATATTGTTGAATGGGCACTTAAATCCCATCCAAAAGATAGATTTACTATGTGTACACCTACTTCTTGGTGCATCACCTTTGTTAGATCTTTATTTTTTATATCTACTTCCTTTTCCCATTCCAAAATCCCAATTATAGAAGAAACTGACTTCTTTAAATATCCAAAGGTCACTTAGTTTAGCACAATTGGTCCCCCCATTAACTGAGTTTCACATAAGGTTGTTACCTTGCCAAGCTTTGGCATCAACAATTTCTTTTTCTTCTAGACTGCAAATAATCATGGCTGTTAATACCACAACTGGGAGTAGTACAAGAAAGAGCCTGTCAAGAAAACATCCTAACCCCTCACCTAGTCCCTCCACTGATGGCTAACATAAATTTCATAGAATGGGATTTGACAAGTCCTCTTATAGCACCAATAGCACAAGAAAGATGGGATCCTATCCCTACTTCCATACTAAAAGTTTTGCCAAAGTTCAACAGAGAACGAACGAAGACACCTTTCAATCATCTACAAGATGTGGCAGATGTGTGTTTGGTACATGTTGTCACTACCCAAAACGTTGCTCTAAGGTTGCTTCCAGCCTCTTTTAAAGGAAAGGCACTAGATTGGTACCACACTTTAGAGGCTAACACTATTAGTACCTAGGATTAGCTCGAAGACCCCTTCTATGAGAAATTTTCAAATAACGAAGATCGATCTTCACTATATCAGTAGCTAGAGACTATAAAGTGAGCCCCATATGAAGCCATGACCGACTTCAATGCCCAGTACCACACAACTTGAAAAATGATTTAGATTTCTATCCACCAACTAGTTGAGTTAGCATTCATGTTCTACTTGAAATCCATCAAAGCTAACATATTAATGATGATCCAGTCCCTTGGCAAAACCACTCTACTAGATGTATACAATGTCATGGTCAAAGTAGAGAATAATTTGATAGATGTTGGAAAGCTTTGCCTCAGCTCACTATGCCTATATCCCCCAAGATATCAGTTCCCACCCAGGAGATACCTTCTACTAGTGTTTTTGCTCCTCCCCAATCTATGTAGAAATATTTGAGCATGCCATAGAATGTTTCTTCTACATATGGATCTTCAAAGGATGAGATGGGTGACGTCAAGGAAATGTTATAGACTATCACCAATGAGATAACTACCATCAAGTTGAACTAGTCTGCACCTCCAAAGCCAACTTACAAAAATTAGTTCCAAGGAATCCCACACACAAATCTGCAGACTCAAACAACTAATCAAATAGTTTTGGTACCTACTCTGCTACGAAGTTCCCACTCGAGCTTGAGTAGAGAGTTGATAGTGGGAAAAAATAGTCTCATTGATGACATCAACCCCTGGTACTTCCCCTACTAAGAGTTGATAGTGGGAAAATCTTCCTACCAGCAAAATTAGTTCCAAGGAAGCCCACACACAAATCTGTAGACTCAAACAACTAATCAAATAGTTTTGGTACCTACTCTACTACGAAGTGCCCACTCGAGCTTGAGTAGAGAGTTGATAGTGGGAAAAAATAGTCTCATTGATGACATCAACCCCTGGTGCTTCCCCTATGGGGATGGACATATTCCCCGAAACTTCCCGCACGACAATCTACAACAAAAGGTGGTATAACAACGCAATGAAGGTGTGACATCAGATCCTGGAGGTTATGTATATTTCTCTCCCCAAATGGAAAACACAGTACTCACCACTCAAATGCAAGGGATGTCCCTAGAGCAAGAAACAAACATAGCTCTCGACCATACACTCTTCTCATGGATGGAAGAAGAGGAGGAAATGTTTGAAAATGATGCTTCTACATCCAAAGCCCCATAGGTGCAATTGGATTATAACACTCACAAAAAGAGGAGATTCACAGGTGAACTAGTCGTTCAACAATGCAAAGTTGTCCCTAGTCAAGCTCCTAGTGTTACCATGATTGCATAACAATCTTAGGCCTGTGAGGAGATTGTTATTACAAAGCTGAAGGAGAAGAATCCTTTAAATACACAACCATTCAATATGGTGGAACAATTGAAGAAATCCTCTGCTAATGTATCCCTTTTGGATATCTTAGCTATTCTAGAGTATAATTCATTACTACAGAAGACCCTCTGAGAAGATGCAAGCACTGAGCAAATAGAGTAATCATTGAAGGGAAAGGTCATTATTTTGTCACCTCCAGTCAAAGTTCTCACAAATAGTATAGAGGAATCCTCTATTGAAGTTATAGATAAGCCAAAACCAAAGCCCTTTTTCCTAACACTTATTGTGGGGGAGAAATTATTGCACAAATCCATGATTGAATCAAGCACTAGCACTACAGTCATGCCTAAACAGATAGTTGAAACCTTAGGACTTAGCTAAATACCATTAAACAGAGGGTTTATGTAGTTGGATGGGAACAAGGTCAAAACTATAGGTGTCATCAAGGACCTCCCCTTTACTCTTTTCTCCTATCCTAGCATCATAGTTCCACAAGATATTGTGATCATAAGCGTTCCCCCCATGTTTGGTCTCTGCTTATCCCAAGAATTCACTTCCAAAATAGGTAGGTGCCTTTCTTTAGACTGGTCACACTTGATCCTCAGGACTAAGCATGGAGCTAAAATGAAGATAGTATCTAAAGCTTTGCATTCAAAACATGTGGCCAATGAATCTATGATCAAATTTTAGGTTGCTCATACCTCTCTCACCAAAGAAGAAATGTATTGTACCAAGCAGCTAGAGGATGAAAAGGTGAACGAAAATTAGACTGATAAGGAGGAAGTCCTCTTGAATGAATATATAGACATTGATCCTTTCAGAAATTATCATGCCACCGGATTGGGAACCTATGTCATCTATGATGAAGATCAAGTGATCCCGAAGGTCATAAAGCAATCTAATAATTGTCAAGCCTCAGAAATATGGATGTTGCATTATGTTGGAGTGAGATACAAAATTAGTGCAAGAGTTGGGATATGTTTGACATCCCCATCCAACGAAAAGACCTTTAGGTCTTTCCAATTCTAGTTCACTTGTTCAAATAATGAAGCTGAATACAAAGGCCTAGTACAAGGTCTAATCCTTACAGAGTGGATGTGAATTAAGCAAATAATGGTGTTTGAAGACTTTGAGCTAGTGGTCAATCAAGTTTGGGGACTTTCCACAGCCAAGAATGTCTGCATGAGATCCTATAGACATAGATTCTAGGACCTAATCAAGGGCTTTGAAGCCTTCAATATCTAGATAGTGTCGAGAGAGAAAAATACAGATGTAGATCACATGGTAATAGTTGGATCTCAGTTTGATCCTGATTTTGACTTGATTCATAACATACACTTTGTATAAGTGATTGTCTAATTGACAATCCTAGATAATGATCAAAGCTAGCAAGTGTTGAAAAGTGATGAACACATCACCTCATTTATCCAACAAGTAGGAGAGTTCTTTGAGCAACTCCAATTGAAGGTTGTCAAGGCCTATGAAGGGAAAATTATTTAGTTAATGACTAACAAAATTCCAAAAGGATTGGTCACTCTTGAAAACCTATTCAATTGTGATGATGCAAGAAATGATAAGAGGAAGTTTGTAGTAGACAAAAGCGACTATGCAGATCCTCAGGTTGGATATGGAAGGAAGCTCAAAGTTGGAAAGGATGTCCCACATCATGATAAAGAAAGACTCATCCATTTATGTGAGAAATATGAAGGAGTAGTGGCCTAGTCATATGATGACCTCAACGGTTACAATCCCAAAATCATCCAACATACTATAGAACTGATGAAAGGAGAAAAATTTGTCTGCCAAAAGTAGAGGCCAGTAAATCCAAAGACTAAAGCCTTGATGGTGCAAGAGATGACAAAGCTAATTTAGTCTCAGATCATCTTCTCAATCAAGCACAGTACATTGTTATCTAACCTAGTTCTAGTCTGAAAGAAGAATGGAGACATCCGCCTATGTCTTGAATTCTGAGACCTGAATAGGACATCCCTGAAAGACCACTAACCCTTACCTTCTATGGAATCTATCCTACAAAAAATAGCCCTATTAGAGAGGCTTTCTCTACTAGATGATTTATTTAGTTACAACCAAATTCAAGTAAAATAGGAAGACTGACAAAAAAAAATGTTCACTACTAAGTGGGGAAAATTTCCCTATGCAAAAATGCCTTTCAACCTCTCAAATGTGGGAGCCACCTTCCAATGGGCAATGGATATTGCTTTTAGGGAATTGATCAACAAAATCATCTTGATCTACCTAGATGATCTTATAGTGTTTTCAAAGCATAAGGATGATCATTTTGATCGCCTTGAATTGGTCTTTAAAAATGTCGAGAGTTCAAGATATCCTTGAACCCAAACAAATGTTTTTTTGGAGTGTCACAAGGAAAACTATTGGGACATATAGTGTCCAAAGATGGAATTGCAATCAATCCAGAGTGGGTGAAAGCAATTAGAGAACTTCCTCTTCTAGTCAATAAGAAGGGAGTCCAGTCCTTTCTCGGAAAGGTAAATTTTGTGAGAAAATTCATTTATAATTTTACAGGAATAATTAGACCTATCACCCTGATGCTAAAAAAGGATCAATTATTCAAATAGAAAAAGGAAGCTAGAGAAGCCTTTGAAAAGGTCAAGGATGCTATTTCTTTAGCTCCTATGCTAGTCAATCTAGACCTATCAAAGGACTTCATAATGTATGTATTCCATAGCAAATCTAGCATCGCTACTATTTTGACCTAGAAGGATGATGATGGAAAGGGAGAACAATTGATAGAATTTCACTCCCAGACCTTAAAATATTATGAGACAAACTACAACTTTGTCGAAAGGAAAGCATTTTCCATTTTTAAGGGACTCAAGAAGATCCAACATCTCATATCTTGCAATAAGGTGATTGTGTATGTCACACATTCCAGTGTGCGTGAGTACATCATGGAAGGAGAAATCACTGAAAAAAGAGCCAATTGGGTCACTAAGATCCTTGAATATGATATTGAGGTCAAGCCCATGAAGATCATCCAAGGAAGAGGATAGTGCAAGTATTTGGCACACGATGAAGAAATGGTAGCTAAAGAGGAACAAACTTAGCTAGTTCTAACAAATGAATCCAAGTCTAAAGGTTGCTAGCTAGCGGACTGGGTAAGATTCATCTATACTGAAAAAATATCCATTGGGCCTTTCTTCTCAGAAGAGAACATTCTAAAGATTGCAAAATAGTGGGTATGCGCCTATCAAAAGGGGTCCCTTTTAAAAGGAACTTCAATGGTGTTCTACTACGGTGTGTCACAATAGAGAAAGCAAAGAGGATTCTTGAAACTTTCCACAACAGTCCCATGGGTGGATATTTCTCCGTAGAAGCCACTACCATCAAAATCATGTGTGTTGGATACTTCTATCCTATGCTATTCAGTGACTCATACTCTTTGGTGAAAACCTACAAAGAATGTTAATTCTTCATGGGGAGGAGGAAAAAATTCGTAATGCCTCTCAACTCGATAGTGGTTGATGAACCCTTCATACAATGGGGCCTTGATTTTATCAGGATGATTAATCCCACCTCTAGCGCCAGACATAAATGGATTCTCATGGCTACAGACTATTTTACTAGATGGATTGAGGCCATGCCCCTGAAGAATGCAACAGAGGCGAAGATTGTGAACTTCCTCGAGGAATTGGTAAGGAGATTCGGCCTACCAAATACCATCATCTCATACAATGCTAAGGATTTCCTGGGCTCTAAGGTATGTCAATTCGCACTTTTGCATGACATATTCTTAAAAAAATAAAAATACTACCCACAAGGGAATGGCCTTGCCAAGTTGACTAATAAAAATTTAGGTTGACTTATTAAAATAATTAGGTCAGAACATTAGGAGTGGCACAGGAACTTTCAGATGGTGCTTTGGGCAGCTTGACCATATGAATTAGTGTATGGGAAGGAAGCACTATTGCCCATCTCCATGGAGATTCCTATACTACAGTTGCTCAAATCCCTAGAGGTGGAAGAAAACGGAGCCATAGAGGTCTAGTTGGTCAAGTTGTTGGAAGTGTAGGAAAAAAGAGAAAAGGCTTGATGACCAAGAATAACTGCCAACAGGTGGTTAAGAGATGGTTTGACAAGAAAACCTCAGACTAGGGTCTAAAATGCGGAGTCCTAGTGCTGAAGTTCAATGAGAGGGCTGCAAAGCCTGGCCAACATGGAAAATTTGATAGTCTGTGGGAAGGCCCTTTTACAATAATTCAATGCAAGAAACACAACAAATTCGAATTAGAAGATATGGAGAAAGAAGCATTGGGGATTCTAGTTGATGGAATCCACCGCAAATTATTCAATTAAGCTTTATTATTTGTTCTACCCATGTAAATATGTAATTATTGTATATTTTCCTTGTGTTATTTTATTTGGTCGGTCTTCCAAAGCAACCCATGAAAGAGAAATGGAACCCATTAATGCAAGAAGCATAAAGAAGTAACCCATATGTAGAAAATTGAAAAAGTAACCCATATGTGGAAAATTGAAAATGAACCCATGTGCAAAATTGAAAAGGTACTTAATGAAGTAGAGAGAAAGGAACCCATAATACAGAATTGCAAGAAGTAAAAGAGACATAAATTTATTAAAAATTGTATGTTTATTTGATGGTATTATATGCTTTGACATTACACTTTCAAAATGGCCCTTAGGCCATAATTTTAAAGTATATCTATATGTTATGCAGTTTATATACGGTAAAATCATTTTTTAGGCATATATACAAAAAATAGATGAAAAGTGTTGAGAATTAAACAATAAAAACATCTAGAACAACTTTGTTAGTAGGGGCATTCTCAATAGGGGCAGTAGGATCATGAACAGTAGCAGGAGTGTCAACAACAACAATAACCAGTGATGGAGGATACACCAGGTCCCTGAAGTCAGTATACCACTCTATGTCATAGAATAGCACCACATTGTAGCAGTGCAACAAGAAGTGGTAGACACGAGTAACCCTCTAGTGGTGCTCTTCATGTGTCAGGATGAAGAATACACTCAGAAATGACACCCACTACACCACTTCATCTTCTTCAATATGTTTGCGGTCACTCTCCATAAGAAAACCCAGGAAATACACATCATTTGCCACAAATTCTCCAAGGCCACCAAGGTAGTGCTTCAGGAAGATATCCAACATCAGTCATAGAATCATCAGCTTAGGGACCTACTGAATTGTTGATTTTTGGTTCCTATGATTTCTTTAGCTCTTCTAGGGTTTTTCACCTAAAAGGAGAGGGATAGGAGCAAAAATGTAAACTAGTTCATTCAAATTATGTTATGTGTGATGTTTTCTAAACTAAATGAAGTAAATTGAATGCAATTGACTAATCAAAATGAATGAATATGAATGAAAAAGTGAATTTTAAGCTATAATTGAAAACACACTATGATATGCAAACAATGAAGTAAATGAAGAAAATAAAGGAAAATAAAGGAAAGGGATGAATTTGAGTGCACGTGGATTAATTGTGATGAATCTAGAATGTTTTGGATGCTCATTGATATTACTAATTTTTCATAGTGGGAATCATTCACCTAGGGTGGTGAATCAATCCTCCTAGTGAAAAACTGTTGGAAGCAAGTTTCTGTTTGTCAAGATATGGAATCTGACAAAATTCAGATTTTCACTCCTAAGGTGGGACTCATTCACCACAGGTGTTGAATTATTCCTCTCCCAAATTTCTAAAAAATCAGGAGACAACTCTGCAACACCACATCTAGAAATCATAGCTTGTTGGGTTGTCAAAGTCAATTCTAGAGGAAATGGACATAAAACATTCTCCAGGCTTGAAATAGACTTGAGTTGACTTGAAGCACCTATTTGACTTGTAAACCAATATTCAACACCAAAAATCTTGTCAAATTTGCATACCTAAGTATGCAAACAAACATGCAAAAGGGGAAAAATGGTTGAGGGTTAGTGAATAGGGGTTTGCCTTGGTCAAACCCCACTTTTGGTAATCAAACCCTTATTAAATTAATGAAATGCAAAGGAAAGATAAAATAATAACATGAAAATGCTATGAAATTAATGATGCAAGTCTTAAGTAATGTCAATGGCCACTTCAAAGTGCTTGAATAGTGCTTGAAAAGATGTTGTAAGATGCTTGAGATTGCTTGAATGTGTTAGGAAATTGAATGGTTGAATGAGGAGATCTAAAATGAGGTAAAAATCACTTATTTATACCATCCTATGCCTTAGTATCCATTCATACCTCATCACAGGCTGACATCAAGTGTTTTTGAATAATATCCTTAAAGGAAATTTAAAATATTTTGAATTTGGGTCAAGGGGGACTCATTCGCCACCCATGGTGAATGGGTCCCACCTAGGACCTAAAACCATGTGTTGAGAAATATGTTGTACTTAATGTTGTTTGTTAGGATAATACTCAAAAATACACTTAATTAATCATATGAGAGCATAAAGGGGCCAAATAAGTCATAAAAAAGGGATAAATAGTGAAGATGTGCCTAGGAGAGCATGAAAGTTTGTTACAAGACTTTACAAAACTTTAAAATAAGACTTGATGATGAATAAAAAGATGATTTTTTGGTGAATTGTAATAAATAAAGTCTAGAAGAATGTAGAAATGTCTTACAACACTTCACAACACCTTCGCAAGTTGTCATTCTTTAAATTTTAGTACCTAAATAAGCATGTTTAAGCTATGCTACAATATAAAATCAAAGCAAAATAGTTCCAACACCATGAAACAAGACATAAAAGGCCATGAAAATGACAAGGGGCCATTTTTCGATGGCACATTTAGCATCCACTTTAGTGAGAGGATGAACTTGCTTCAAACTCACACTAAAGTATTCATGAACATCGAGAGGAGGGTTCAAATGCACTTATGTTAGCAAAATGGAATGAAAACGATGAAGAGGGATGATCACGCCCCTAGGATAAAGATCCCATGGAAAACTAAACATAAGAACAAAGGAACACACAAGTGTTGAAATGAATTAGATGAAGCTTCGATCATCAATCCAACTAGTTGTGAATTAGATTTAGGCTAATTTTTTGAAAAAGAGAATGTGTACTCACTCTGGGGTGATAGAACACATAAAGGTCTGTCAGGTGAGAAGGGCCAAAATGTACTCACTCTAGGGCCACGAAACTAGTTGTCTATGGGGGTGAGAAAGCCCAAATAGGTAAGATACATAAGCTAGTTAGTATGCACTCACAAACAAAGGTGGCTATGGGGAAAAGTCATGTTGCTAGGTATGCTTCCCACTCAACCATATTAAAGTTATACCTATTGATAACTAGTTTAACAAGGCACCACAAAGAAAAATGCTTATGAAAAAAAAGAAAAATTACCACAATGATGCAAATTGTGTTATGCAAGGTGGAAAAATGCAAAATGTAAAAAAAAATGTAAAAATGTAGAAATGTAAAAGTGTAAAGGATGTTCGAAGGAGTCTTGTTCAGTTCATACAATGTCAGTCACTTAGGGAACATTGTGTCTAATGTCTCCAAAAGAGGACCAATCAAAGAATAGTATATTCACAACTTAAGGCATGTAGTGCATCACATCAAACCATGAAGAGGAATGTAATATGCTAAGATAGATCATACTTATGAAGGACATCACACCCAATATCATCCAGAAAGTGACAAACACATCACATAAATGAAAAGGCTACACTAGGAACCAAGAATTTAAAATAAATTATGGTGATGTATGCTCCCCATTTCAAAGGAATTGTTGCACATTGTTCTATGAGCAATTACTTTAAAGTAGAAAGATAAAAAAAATGCAAAAAGAGAACAATACATGAGAAACAACTTGGAAAGCACTATGCCAAGTCATATGTTTCAAATTTAGGTTGTGTCATGTCAAGGAAAATGAAAAACAAAGAAAGGGAGTTGCCCCCTATGAGCATGCTTTTAAAATCTGCAAACACTAAACTTCAAACATGGGTTAGTACCTACAAATTCCTCAAGAACAATCCTATGAAATACCTTGTAAATGCTTCAAAACACAACAAATGACAATAGAAAACTAAAAGCATTATGAAAACAATAACAAGTTACCTATTCCATAGTGGATTGGTGTTCAATGTGCAAATGACCCTTTCCCAATCCTTGCTCAAGCTTGATGTTAAGATGCTATGAAGATGATGATAAGATGGGCAAAATCAGTTCTCAAGGAGAGTGATTTTGCATAAGCTTTGTGGATGAAATTGTGGAGGATTTGATAAGAAATGAAGCCTCTATTTTATAGATTTTCAAATGCTAAGAGTGTTGAAAAGGGACCAATGTGGGACTAAAAACAGGCCAATGAAAAGAGGCCACTTGTCATCTTGTGAGTGGTTGATGCATGTGCAAGATTTGGGAAGTATGCCCATGAGAGGGAGTTTAAAATTCAAATTTGGGCAATAAATTTTGAGAGGGGGACAAGAAAATGAGAAATAAATGCAATGTTGGAGGGACAAATCAACCTGTCATATTTTTCAAACTTGAGGGAATATTCCCCATAAATGCCATGTTGAGTGAAAATGAGGGTTTTAATAAATCAATAAATTGATTTATTTGTGCAAGTGGCATTATCTAGAGAATGCAAGTGGTTAGGATGTGACATGCATTAGATTAGATTTAATCAAGATTAATTAGCTAGCATGATGATTAGGATGATTTGACCAATTTGACTTGATTTAGGGATTTAAATCAAATCAAAGGGAGATGAATGATGCTTTGAGATTTAATTAAATAAAGGATTGATTTGTTTAATTAGAGGGATGATGTGAGCTTTTGATTTATTTAAATGAATAACCTTAGGACTAAAGACCTGATTTACCTGGTGAATGGATTTGTTGTGTTTGATTTAATGAGCGGATGCATAATGTTAATTTTGCATGTCTACATTTTACCCCTCTTTGAAGCAATGCACTTGTTGTGTTGGTTCAAAAAATAAACTTGCCACGATCAAAATTCAAAAGATTTCTATTTTTTTTGGATTCCACAGTGGAAAGTACACTGGTACATTTCCCCCTCGAGAGATTGAGCAAAAAGATTCGATTTGAGGGTTGATCTCGTGATAAAGAGGTTCAAAATGGATGGTTATGGATGATGATGCAAATGAGATGATTTTAAGATGCTTAGAATAACAAATCTATATTATCTTAAACAACTTAAATGATGATATGATGTATGAGATGGATGAAATGGATGATGTGATATGCTGTGATTATGCAAATGTATGATTTATGCAAATGTGATGATTTGTGAGATGCTTAGACTAACAGATCTATATTATGATGATGAACATGCATGTGAGATGATATGCAGAATACTGATGGTTTGTGGATGTAGGATGGATGCATGATGGTGATGATGATTAATTATTCATGACGTGATGTTAGTGTGGAAAAAAAGAAATTAGATGATGACAAGAGGATCCAACAAGCCAACTTTATGAGAGATGATGATGCTAATAAATGGATGGTTCTCTTATCAAGGACTAGGATTTTAAAAGGGCTACTCACCTTATGTTTGATAACACACATAAGTATGATGCATCAAGGTATAAAGGACCAAGATGGCGTGGTACTTAGTGTGATGGAATTTGACTCGACAAACAAATAGGAGTATTCTTGTTCACGCTTGACATATGGAAACCTTGCTAGGATGTACCTAACAAAGCAAGTATTCGACAAGTTATTTTACAAGAATGTCCAACAAGCACAACAAACAAAAGGATAATGATTGTTGGCCCATTCCTATCTCTCTAAATCCTTTGTTTGGATAACACCAAGAGGTCCTTGGAATGAGCGCAATAAGATAAATCAAAGGAAAAGATCAAGTACACAAACAAGCCAATGTTCTTCATACCTTCAACCAAAGGGATGTGTTTTGATAGGATAAGAATCCAAGTGATATCCAAAATGATGCCCATTGTAGGAACGATATATCCTAGGACATGCATTATGGAGGATGATGATGGTTTGATAAGTTGATTGATAGGATGTTGATATAAGGTTGACTGACATGTTTGAAAATGATCAAGAGTTTGGTTTTGCATTTAACGGTTTGTTGTTTTTTTTTTATTTTACGATTGAAGATTGATTTTGCTAATTGTTGTGATTGTTTATGTTTATGTTGCCAAAGGATGAAGGTGATGATCAGTTTATTATGGATGATTGATTATTGCAGGTGAAGGCGAGATGGGATGGATGGATTTTTTTCAAATATTTGGTTGTTTTTGATGTTTTTGGAATGTTTTGAGGCTATTTTGGTATTTTCAAGATTTTACAAATGTTTTGATTTTTGACTTTTGAATGTTTTGGGGTTTTGTGTGTTTTGAATGTTTTTGGATTTTATGTTTTTGAATTTTTTGGATTTTGATGTTTTTCAAATTTTTTGGATTTTTATGTCTCAGGGGCTGATCAAAGATTAGCCTTGCCTACATTTAAGCTCAGAGATGACGTAGTTCAGCTTTCAGTGTTTTTGATGTTTTTCTAATTTTTTGAGTGTTTTTGGCTTTTTGATATGTTTTTGGACGTTTTGGATGTTTTGGATGTTTTTGGATTTTTCGTATGATTTTGACAATTTGGATATGGATGTGTGTGATAATATTAGTACTCTGTGTTTGGGATTTTTGTTCAAAACCAAGCTAAGGTTGATCGATCGGGTTGATGGATTGATGATGATGATAACATTGTTGAAGATACACAACAATGCAAGGATTTGATTGATATGGATTGATGACGATAACATTGTTGAGGATGCACAACAATGCAGGGATTGATTGATTAGGATTTGATGATGATAACATTGTTGAGGATGCACAACAATGCAAGGATAGTGTTAAGAAACCCAAGGATTGGGAATGATATCCTGAGATGATTTTTTGATTGGATTTGATTGATAATGATTGATGAAGCTTGGTTTGAAACAAAATATGTTTGAATGATTTGATGTGATGTTGATGTGCAAACTAGTTGCAACTGATAGTGATTATTTGGATCAATGTTTGATGAAAGATAAAGCTTTGATAAGGAATGTTTGTTTGTCAAAATATGCCATGGGCTAGTGATTTGGATTTTTGCTCACAAGTGGTGGACCAATTTGATTTCACATTTTTCAATGTTCAGATCACCACATAAGTTGGAGGATATAGATCAAGATTTATTCTCGAAGCAAGATGTACACATCTTCCCCCAGTGTCTAGCAATGTATGAAATGTCATGGGTGGATGCTCAGATAGTTGTATGGATGGATGGATACACAAAGAATTCCAAGGATTATCTTGTGATAAGGTGATTGAACAAAGGAATGCTTTATTGGATAATGCTTCATGGATTAGATAATGTTGGATAGGATAGGATCAATGAAAATGACCCATGCCAAGATGTTTACCATAAGCAAGCATAAAGTGTGCCTCAAAATTTCATCAAGATCAAGATAACTTGGATGATGGATGCAGATGGATGATAAATGGATGCATGGATTTATTATGAATAAGACAGATGGAATGTTGGCTTTATTATGGATGGGATGGGATGCTTTCATTTGAGCTGGCACACGTAGATGCTTGATCCTACACATGATGCATGTTGGCTAGGTTTTTGTCATGGTCTTGCCCAAAGCACCGCCCATGTGATTTTCACTAGAGGATGATTTTTCTCTTTACTTTTTTCAATCCTTTTTCTGATTTTTTTTTGGATTTTCATATTTTTTGGATTTTTTGATTTTTATGAAAGAGTTTAAGCTCATGTTGAATCACAAAGTGTTGCTGATGTAGATGCCCCTGTCATAATGTGCCATCGATATCCTACCTGAAGAAGTTGCTTTGCTAAGATACGCACACTTGAATGCAACTTTTGGGATTCCTGATCTACTTCGTTGATACCAGAGTTAACTTTGTCTTTGTGCACACATCGCAATAGAGTTCCTTCAAGATCCTTATGATGAAGGGTAATTGCAAATACATGGTCAATGTAAGAATTGGATATCATGTGTGCAGGCGTGGATGGAGTGTGTTTAGGGATAAGAGATGGATTGGTTGACAGCTTGGAATCTTTGACTCTCCAAACTTGGGAAGATGAGCAATGATGGGTGGATACGGAAGTGTGTGTGGAATTAGGACCAACTGCTTGATACACTTTGTATGTCGCTTGAAAAGCCTGCTTTTTCTTTTGTGGACCTCTTTGATGGATACTTTTCCCTTTTTTATTTTTCCCCATAGTTTCTTTGACTAATGGAGTTTGATAGGGATAATCTTTCTTTGGTATCCATATGTATTTGATTTGTCCATTATTCTTTTCTAATTCTTTTTCTTTGATAACATTGTTCGTACTTTGATTCAATTATTTATTTTGACATTGGTCCCAATTCATGGATAGGGTGATGGGTGGATGAAGATTCATGATGTGGATGGTTGTAGTATTGGCATCAATTTCGTCATAAGGATTCTTTGTGCTCCCTATGTTGACGTTTGTTTGAGATGAGGTTGCCCCCAGTATTGTGGAAGTAGTACCTTCATACCTTGATTCTACCTATTTTGATATGTCTTGTTCAGAAAACATGCTCTGACAAATGACCACTGTAGATGACATTGTTTCAATTTGCCACTCTACTAACTCTGGATTATATTGTTCTGTCTGGCTTGCTTCCTTGAGTGGATAATGTTCAATATCTTTATTCATGATGTCCTTAGTCTGAATTTGGGATATATATGATCCTAATGTTGTCGACTCTGTTTGATTGTATGAATCAATAACCTGTTCTTTTTGTGTAACAATGTGAGGAATAAATGAATCTTATTCTAAATGAAGATCATCGATGTGTCCATCCAAAGAAAGCATCACATGGGTAGATGGATGAATATGCATTATTCTGATGTGATCATCATTTGTGACATCTTGTATGGATAGGAGAGTGTCCATTAGATCATTACAGTAGATTGAAGATACAAATTCTTGATCTTGAATAATTTTGGAGTTGCTCTCGACATGTTTTGGATCAAGTTCTTGACATGAGTCAGTTTCAAAGGATGGATTTCTTACAAATGGTTCTTGGATATCTTCATTAAGCATGGGAAGTAGCTTAATATCCTCTTGATCCTTGAGTGGACTTGGATTAGGTGTTGAGTTGAAGATTCCTTCAATATCGGCAATCATGAGGTCAAAGGATGTCAATATGTCTTGGAAAGGACCATTGCTAGATTTTGGTGAAAGACATTGAACATACTTTGGAATAAATTCTTGAGATATTCCCTCTAACTCATAATGCAATGTAGAGACATTTTCAACATGATCATTGGTCAATGCCTCGTTGGATGAGGTGAAAACATCTTTATTGATGGATAGATCTTGATCATTGTTTTCAACAATTGTGGTGAGAGATTACCCATGTCTTCGACCGTAGGGTCAAGTGATGTTGATATTTCTTGAATTGGATCATTGTCAAGTATTGTTGGTGGATTTTGATTGTGATTGAGAAGTGACTCTTGACATATGTTGATTTGATCATTGGATGAAGTAGACATAGCTTCAAGGTGCTCAGTGATGGATTGATCTTGATCCTTGTTCTTAGTAGTTGTCACTTTTTGTGTTTGTGCTTGTGTTGCTTGTTGTGTGGCTAGATATTGTTGGAATCCCCTTTGAAAAGCAGCTTGTAATGTCACATTGTATTGGCTTGATGTGGTGGAAGTTGGTGGTGGGGGGGTGGTGGATTCAGAATCATGTTAGATGTAGTGATAAGTGTTTGAGGTACGCTCAGAACGATCATGGTAGTGAGGGGTTGAGATGTGATGGGTGTGATAGTGGTGTTTGGAATAATCGAAGTGATAGGGATGGTTGGATTAACCGAGGTGATAGGTCCTTGGGAGACCGTATTTTGATTTGGGATCAATGTTGTTGTTTGATTAGATACCATCCATTGGTGTGATGTCGATGGTATATTCAGAGGATTTGTCATGATGGTTTTAGGTGGATTGATTTGGATGGAGTGATTGGTGCTAGGTAAAGGGGGAAGCCCTAAATCAAGGAATGATGTTGATATGGGTAATGGTGGTGGAGATGTCTCTTGGCACAATGACTCAAATATTTTGGTAAGTGCAACAATTTGATCTCACCAAATTTGTTCTTGATTTCGATCTTGACTCCCTTGATATAGTTGATTTGGCTCTTGTTTAAGCAGATTTGGAGTGTGTACTTGTGTTTGATTTTGGAGAATGTTTTTATTTAGGATGACACTCAGATTTGGCATGATAGGTTGAAATTGACCATTGTTCATGTTTGGAATATTTGTATGATTTGCAAATGTATCCATCCCAAATTTTGTTGGATTCATGTTTCAAAAACTTGTACTTGGTACATTCTCCTTTGGCATGTAGGGATTTAGTGGGATGACATTGTTTGTTTGAAGGCTCATGCATTGATTGTTCGATTGGTGGATATGTAGGTTTGGACTTAGATCTACCATCAGGAAATGTGTTCCAATCTTTGATTTGGGCATGCTCACACTTGTTGTGCTATTGACATTTGTGGAAGGTAATGATCCCATGTATGGATTGTATAAGTGTGAGTTTTGATAATCAATCGGTGTTGTAAGGCTTTGAAAGTTCAATTGATTTGGATTACTCATGATGTATGGATCAAATTTGTATTCCATGTTCTCCTTGTGTTTTGACCTTGTTGTAAAAAGGGACCTCTAAGGTTCTTGGGACAAATGATGAGATGAAGGATGAAAGGGGTGAATGATATGAGTGTTGAATGTTTAGGGACTTTGGATCAATGCTAGACTTAGGGCTTGATTTTGATTGTTTGATTTGGATGATAAACTTGTAAACCCTAAGATGTTGGATGTGATCTTAGGATGAACTTGTTCAAAGGATTGGTAATTCAATTAAATGTATGAGAAAGGATGCATTCCCATACATCTAACTAAAAGAGGTGATTTTGATTTTGATGACCTACCTAAGTCTAGAATGATGTTTCCAAGGATCTAAAGTTGTTTGGTGGGATGGGTTATGATAAATGTTTGAGATGGATGAAGTGTTTGATTTTGATCCTAAGAGACTTAGAGAGACTTTTTTTACTAGACCAAGGTATTGAAGAATACACTTTTCTCTAAGTGTAATTTCAAAATCAAAAGACCAATGTTTTGCATGAAAATCATATGACCAAAAGATATCAAGCACATGTGTGGGGTCCAATTTGTTATCTTTGCTTAGTGGATTCTTTTTACCACAAACACACTCTTGATTAGTTTTCAAAATGAATGTTCAATGTCTCAACTTTGTCTCATTTCACAAGGTATATTATTCGAAACTTTGATGAATTTAAGGCAAAGATTACCTATTGTTTAACTTTAGGAGGAAAATTGAGATGTAAACTCAAGTGTTTAGGAACCTCTAAGGATGTAATCCCAAGGGAAAGCAATAACACGAGAATTTGGTCAATGGTATTTGCCTCCTAAAGGGTTTGAAATCTTGAGAATCATGTTCAATGTTTGTTTGCAATTTTTTTTTAATAAAGCACTATGTTTTTGAACCAAGAACAAGTACAAACCCTATGGATGTGTAAGACAATATTTGTTGAGTCCCCACTTGGACAAGTCCAACTACGCTTATCTTTAGTGAATGGTTAGATGCTTGACCCCACTGGCTCCCCTCCACGGCTCATTAATGTCAATCGGGCCAGCCAAGCATCAACACCCATGAAACTCCCATGGTATGTTTTCCATTTCTACTAAAGACCGTAAAAGTGTGGGGCAGCTTCAGAACGACCATTCTTGCACCAACAAATAGATTAAGGATTTTGGAAAATTCTAGCACATGGGTTCTAGTAAGGAATTTCCGTTCGTGGAGATTGACCCATACAACAAGAGTCCCCTTTCAGATCCATCTTGTCGGAATCAACCGCATGATATTGGCATTTCTTCCAATATCCACATTTATATCCCGGCTGGAAACACTCTTGGCTTTAGAGTGTTACCGGTTGAGTTGTTCCCTTGGGTGAGTACTTTTTCCCTAAGGCAGGCCCTCTAGGATAAACAAAAGCAAGCAAAGACAAAATCCGTAACTCAATCAATCTTTGATGACACAAAGAAAGAGAATATATGTAATGATGCTCTACTCACACTCGCACAAGATGTTCAATTTTAGACCCAAATTGAAGTGTGTATGGGAAATTATTTATGCAACTTAATGTCACCAAAAGCCTTTTGATTCTCAAGATCACTGTGAGGCATGAGAGAAACGCATATGTCTTTCATGATATTACTTCGTGTAAATAATTACAAAACAATAAAAGCACACATTCATTTTATCCTTCAAAGCAATGGTTTGATTCGTTTTAAGCACCAAAGGAAAGATGAAGATTGACTTGTTCAATTTTAGCCCAAATTGAAATCTAGTAGGTGTCTAAGTTTGAATTTTAACCCTTTATAAATGAAAAATCAAAGTGTTCTTTTTAAACCCAAACGAAAATTAGTGACGGGCGGGTGCATGATGTTGGGTACCAATTTTCTGGCCACTTATGATTTTTTTTAAAAAAATGTGCACGCATTATAACGTGCACACATTATTTCACGTTAAAAACAAAGAAAAAAGTGAAATTATTTTCCTTGGAATACCAACCCAAAGGCTTGGAGGGCATTCCCAACAAGGCTAGAGACATGTTTTTGCAAATTCTACAATTTTTCACATAATTGGGTCTGTGCTCACCATCAAGATTGCATCTAGTTCAATATTGACAAAATAAAAAATATGAGTAATGTTAGGTTATCTCTTAGCTATCCAATGATGCAATTTTTTTCACTTTTTGACAATGTTAAGCCTTTCATCCATAATTTCTTTTGTTTGTATGTCTATTTTTTCCAAAAAATAGTGTTTAGTGTTTTTTTTGTTATAAATTAACCGTTCATCAAAAATTCAAATAAGTTACATTTTTAGAAACTAGAATCCATTCTACAAATTAAAAAAAGAAAAGAAAAACAATTCAATTATGTTCAAAAATTTGTAGTGGGAGCACAGCCAAAATTTTGCTTTTCAGGAAGTGCCCAATTAGAAAATTAGTAAAAAATCAAATATTTATTAAACAATTATCAAAAAAATTGTGCACCAACTAGATGCTATTAGCTAACTTCTGACCATAGCGATTTTAAAAATACTACAAAAAAGTTCACCGTGCTTAGGTCGTACAAGAGTTGCTATGTTATGTTTTTCTGAAAAAAACAACACCAATTTATGTACATCCCTCTTTTGAACCCCTTAATCTCAACCATTTTCAAAATAAATTGGTAATTTAGAAAGTAGACTCAGAACACTTCGATCCTTGGTTTTGTTCCATCTCAAAATTTTGAGTGTAACTATCCTCAATTTCACGTCCAAGGTCAACATTTCCCGATTTCAGAAAAAATGTGGCCACTTAAGCCCCTTTTTTGGGAACCATCTTGGTGCACTTACCCTGTCCTAAGAGCGAAAAGGTAACAATTTCGTAAAAGATTTTATATAAACACTAAAGTGTTAAAGAACACTTTAATCTTCTCAAGCCATCATCTTCATTCCTCCTCCTTTTGTTTTCTCTCTTTGCTTCACCTTTGCTTTCCTTGTTTTTGTTTTTTGCTCCTCCTTGTACCTTCTTTCTTTTTCACATTGTACCTTTGTTGACTTTCACCTTTTTCCTTCACACCTACAAGATAATAAAGAAAATGAACATAATCATGTGAGGGTTTAATTATTTAATTAACTTCATTTTAATCATTGAATTCAAACAATACTAATGATTGCAAAAATAAAATGAAGCATTAATTATAGTCCCGATTTTTGCACATAGATAAGGATTCACAAAAACTTAGGTAAGATTCTCAAACCCCCTCCACTTAGCCTGCAACACAACCATAAATAAATGTCTTTTAATGCACTAAGACTTCATCACCATGGGTTATGTAGTTATCCTATTTAATATCTCAATCTTCTCCAATTTTCTACGACAAGTTAAGTCAATAGAACTTAATAGCTTATCCTATTTAAAGCGCTTAAACTGTTTTACTTCTCCACAGATTTTTTGAATGCATGACTAGTCAATGAATAACAACTTTTAAAAAAATAAATAAAAATATAAAAAAAATGCAAGTAACTATAACTGGTAGGTGTAGACTTAAAGGCTTTTTTTTTTTTTTTAAAAAATTTCAAGCAAATGCATTTGGCAGATGTAAAGTCAAATCCTACAATCTCCACCAACATACTCCCAGCCTGCGGAAAAAAAGGTCTGTTATTCTTAAATGCATGAATTCTGACTCCCCTTAATTACCATTTCCTACCCAACTCAAAGCAGCGAATCATGGGAAGGGATGATCCATTCTCCAAACACACTAGTCGCTAGATCATCTCGTCAGTCGCCCGTCTGGCTTATTTATAACTTTGCTTGGTTTTGAAATTTCTTTAGCTTTATAAGCACCCCACGTGGCCCCATGCGGCAAAGAAGCGACAATGTAGTACACTTGACAGTGGGATACTTTCAGCTGCATTTGATAGTGATTGTTATGTGATATGAGGCCATTATTCACTGGCTTACGAAAGGCCTACTTCCATTGAATCTCATCCACCCAAAATATAGAGACGTAAATCAAGAAGTAAATGGTATGAGCAGGTGTAAAATTGAATTCTGCTAGTGTGTCACCACCATCATGTCCAATTGAACAACTTGAATTATCTCCCAATGATGCAAAGTGCATGAATTGATTTAGATTTCCCCCTTGCCAAATATGATGAAATCGGTGCATTAAAGGTTGTTAGGTATCTTGAAATTGCCATTTTTTTTTTAGCTCCTACATAAAGATACACTATATTAAATGGAAACTTATGTCAGAAACTTCTTCATTAATCACTTGGCACTAAAAAGTCACTTAAAAAATCAATACGCGCAAGTATAAGTCAATAAATGAGGTGACCCCAAATAAATTAAGTCTTACCAATAAAGATTGAGAGCCACAATTTTGACTGACATTTCTAGGAAAGTCACAAATTTGCACAATATAATCATGGTTGTAATTAGCAATTTAAGACAACACCTTAATTTTGTATTAGTCACTTCTACTATGATGAAAAATCCAATTATAAACATCAGCATCACTGAGCATTTAAGATGTTAAGCCTTTGAGATAATTTAAAGAATAAACGTTAATTCAAACAGTCCTTAATGGATTTGAATTACTTGTTTTTACTTTCACCAAAATGAAAAATAAAATGATGCCTATCCACACAAGCCAAACAATGCTCAGAATATTAGAATTATTGCTTTGAATAAAAAACATCCTTCTATTTGTAAGCCAACAAACTTACCTTTCGGGTGATGCAAGAGCAAGTAGTATGTGGGGAGAGTGAGATCCACATATCTGTTGGATTTCTCAAGTCTAAGTTTAGAGGCGTTTGTGACCCAAGAAAGTAGCCAAACTGTCATATAAATTAAATGTTCTAGCTGCAACGCAAATCCAATGTGTATGGATATGGTGTGCGATACTTATTTTCAAAGCAACAGTGGATAAATTGCCAACATGCCTAAAGAACCATGCAGCTGACAAATTTCCAGGCATTTACTTTCATTACCATTTATGTAAACTGATATTCAACACATATTCACTGCCACAATATATAATAGCATGTAAATTTCATGGTGGTTATGGATGTTTCCAAACTGTGTTACTATGGAATAAAAGAAAAAAGAAATATGGATGCTTTTAAATCTGGATATGCATAAACTAGATTTATTGCAGATACTTTAGAAAACTTTTCACATATGCTATGCCTATAAACAAATATAAGTAAATTGATAAACAACAAATGTGAAGAGAATCTATGTGCCCTCCTTCTAGTTCCAAACTATGAGCATTCTTTTAAAATATGCAAACACTAAACTTCAAACATGGGTTAGTACCTACAAATTCCTCAAGAACACTCCTATGAAATACCTTGTAAATGCTTCAAAATGCAACAAATGACAATAGAAAACTAAAAGCATTATGAAAACAATGTGAGACCCACCAGTTGATACTCAATATTATGCTACTTTATTCTTTTTATATTGACATAGTTTGATTCTCGTATAGATTATTAAACTTTATGTTATGATATAGACTAATGCTATATAATTTTATTTGTATTATAATGATTTAAACAATAGACTTTATATTTGATTTCACATTATGATGATTTGAAATTTAGATCTTATATTTGATGTTATTGATGATTATGGATGAATGAGTAGAATTGATGAAATAAAAATTGTGATATGGATATTAATTGCAACATTAGGGATGAAAGTAAAATATTGAGTTTAAATGAAATTATGAATTATGAATTATTTTTACTGTAAAAAAAAATTGACTAAATGTTATTAGGAGAATTCAATGATGATGAATTGGTTTTCTAATGTGACTTAATTGTGATGGAAATTGTATGATGTGAATATATATGTTTCATTTACTTTGACTATATTATTTTATTGGACATATTAAGGTGTGAAGTTGAGTGTGCAGGTACAAGTTCCATAGCCAATGGAATTGGAGGTCTTCAAGGAACCCAATGTGATAAACCCTATGAATACCGACTATAGTCCATAGGGACTATAATCCTATTTTGATGTAAAACTTTGTAAAGTGGTTTGAGACTTGAGTGTTATCTTTATTATAAAGTTTTATTTTGTCTGTAAAGCTAGATTTGAGGGTATTTTGGGACTTTGTTTTTTCTTATTTGAGTCAAAAGGGTTTGAAAAAGGTTATTTTATGTTTTTTCTATTTTTTTTAAACCCCTAGGTGTTAACCCAAGGGTTAGGCACTTAATTCAGGTTATATTTTGAACTAAAATCAAGATATGACCTCTCAAAAAGGCCTAGATTTGAGGGTGACGAATTTGTATTTGGAATGGGTTGTAAATGGATAAACTTCAATTAGATTCTCATTTATCTTCTATTATTGGAAAGCAAGAGTCATTTTGGAAACAAATTTAGAGGAATTCTATTTATCTCTTTCTTTTTGGATTGTGAAGGGGTTGGTTTTTTTTTTGGATTTGGTAATTTTTGGTTCTGGTTTTTGGAAGAAGCTTGCTTTGGATGAGAAATTCTAAAGGAAAAACATGGGTCCTTCCACAGTTTTCTTCTTGGAAAGCGTAAGAGGTTGGTTTCAATCCCTTTGTGTTTGTTTTGGTTGAATCTACTAGTTTTGAAAATATTGTGGATAATCATTTGAATTATTATTGTATTTTTATGTGTTGGTTTTCTTTTTTTTGTGTTGGGTTGTATGGGGATGGCTCCCTTTG
>VDFB02264233.1:0-29929 GCA_007258455.2 Sequoia sempervirens | reverse complement strand
ACCCCGAATAGACCAACCTACGCGTAGAGTAAGGAAGCCTTAAGTCAAATTGACCCTGGCTAGTGCATGTGATAGATGACCTACGTTCTTTATTGAATGTAAACACTTTGGCCAAAGTAGTGTTAGGAACAACTTACACTTAATTGTGGTACTACACTATCAGTTCACCATGATCCCGAAATACATACTAGTTCAAGAGTTGCCGTATGCACAGAACCTAGATATGTAGGAACACAACACTATGCTCAGTTGGTAATCGTTAAAGGATACCCCACCAATCTCTTCTTCGAAGGGAGGGTCATTCATTGTAAAATGATCGTGCAGGGGACCGCATTATAAGTCTGTGGTTGGCGGAAAAACGCCCGAGTGATGTTTCTCCTCCTCAACAATTGGCCGATGATCCAAGATTTGACAGGATAGACTCCTAGTCCTTCTTACTTCTATTTGTGTCAAAAGCTTACGAGCTATGTATGTATCTTATTCTTCTTTACTTTGTAGTTTCTTTTGGAAAGAAATAGTTAAAGTTGCAAAATGATATATCATGTTTATGAAATTGAAAATAAAATTTTTATTGAAAAGGCATTGTTTTTACTTATTGTTGTTAAATTCAAAAGTTTTTAATTTGACGTATGGGTTTGGTCGTCACATGTGGTATCAGAGCCAAGTTTAAACACTAGGAACCTTTGAGCTCACCCTATTTCCTTAATTCCAACATTACCTAATGTTGTGAAAATTCTTGTGACAGGATGGTATGCATTCGATTAACAGCTAGGAAGACTGTAATCGACAACGAACGATACCTGAAAGCCAAGAAGGAAAATGAAGCCATTACTAGAACCATTTAAGGAACCAATCATGAGAATGCCATTTGGTTAAGTGACACAGAAACTGTTAGTCATGCTTTTTCCCGAATCAATGAAGTAAAGAGTAGAATGAAAATGGAAGCTGCATTCAGCCTTCTACCCAACACTTCTCCAGGAAAATCAGATTTTTTGCCTCTGTCCAGGGACATGCCTTCCGAGGAAAGCACAAGTCTAGCATTCATATTCCAGGATCTTCGAGTTCTCCCGTTGGCCGAGGTCATAACCATTTCGTCGAGTGATGAGTTAGTGGGATACACACCAAGGACTTCACCAGTTGAGAATTGTCCTCAATATCAAATGACAGACCCTATTGTTGATGAACACCATATCAACAATTCTCTCAACTATGTATCCAAAGATAAATCTGAAGGGTACCATCCCTTTTGGGATAGAGAAGAGCAGATGAGAGATGAAGAAAAGGATAGGTTTCAGCAGTACTCTCAGTCTGTAGGCTATACACCACTTAGTTATGTATCTGAGAGTGAATCCGAAGGATGCTCTCCTCTCGACTATCTTAATAGTCACTCTATGTAACCGATGGGATAATGAAAATCTTCTTAAATAAATAAAATTCTATGTTTATTGAAAATTGTGCATATATCATAAACTTGCTTGGCAAATCTTGTGTTTATAAGAATGAAAGCTTTTATGTTTTCCATTTATTATAAGGTTAAAGAATCTAACTTAGATAGGACACCAAGTATAATACAACTATAAAACCATGGTGAAAACTTACGAGAGGATGTGCAATAGACCCAGTACAAGCAAAGAGGAGGAACAGAGGGGCACTGGAGTCCAAGCGACACTAGACTTGATTCTGGCAAGGTTGTCTAATATAGAGAATGAAAGGGCAAAAGACAAGTTGGAAAAAGAAATAAACAATGACAACACGGTGGGTGAAAGTTCATCTCGTGGACAAGATGATAATCACAACCATGAGAGAGAAAAATCATCAACCAACTCCGCTGAGAGAAATAGATAGATAATATCTACTGAGCTGTCACGTGACATGAAAAAGATAATACCGCCAAAGTTTGATGGCAGTGCGAGAGGTGACGAAGCTGAAATCCGGCTTGTTCAGATGGAAAAATATTTTGAAATAAGAAATTATGACGAAGTAATAAAGGTAGCATGGGTAGCCTACCAATTAGCAGGTGAAGCCTCAAATTGGTGTATGAACAAGAAATTGGAACTGGACATAAGTTCTTGGAAGTTGACATGGGGAGAGTTCGTAGAAATCTTTCGCAAACGGTGGTTGCCCCAACTCTTCTATGACCAAAAGCTCTCTGATTTTCAGGAGCTAAAACAAGGGACTATGTCAATCCATGAATACTAGGAGAAGTTCACTAGACTTCTTCGGTATGTTCCAATTTATCATAAAGATGAAGGATTCCGTATTGGAAGTTCATACTTGGACTGAACAGTAAAATTGGTGGCGAGGTGGACATGCACGGTCCAACTACCAAGGACCTAGTTTATGAGAAAGCTATTAAGCAAGAGCAGAAGCTCAAAGCTGGTTCTCATCGACAGGAGAAAAAGGAACAAAAGGACAACGAGGCTACCACTAAGCCAACTTCAAAGAAAGATGAACCTGTTCGTGATGCTGCCAGATCAAAAGGGAAAAGATCTCGTTTCGGCGGGAAAGATTTCCGTAAAGATCAAAAGAGAAGCAACTTCAATAGTGGAAACACTAGCAAGGCTAGTGAGGGAAACAACAAATCCAGAGAGATATCCAGAAGAAAAGGACCACCTACGGGATGTTTCCTGTGCAAAGGAGACCACTACACAAGGGATTGTCCAGATAAAGCTACTGGGAATTCTCTGCCTTCTCAAAAGGCTATGTTCCAGCAAAGAATCCATGCGGCAGTTGATGATAGGCAAGTAGACTATCAAATAACGCCAATCAAAACTGCAGGTAAATTGTTTGGCTTACCTATCTCCGTCCTTATTGATACTGGTGCAACTAAAAGTTTTGTTTCTCCTAATATAGCAAATAAATTGTCTAGAAAGGCTGGGCACATGGCTACATCATGGAATGTAGAGTATGGCAAAGGTGGACCAATGTCTTTTTGAGGCCAACTTAGAATTACCTAGTTTCACCACTTAAGTCAACCTATATGTCACACCACTAGGATCCTATGATGTCATCCTAGGAATGAATTGGTTGTGGAGACATAGGGCCATAGTTGATTGTCAAGCCAAGACAGTTAAATGTTTAGATGACTATGGTAATCAAGTGAATTTGCAAGGAATACCTAGGGAGGTTAAAGTTAGACAAATCTCAACAATGCAACTGCTAAGAGCCAAAAAGAAAGGATGCAAACTCTTTGCAATAAAGATTGAAGAGTTAGGTGATCCTGATAATGAAAGTACACAGGAGATAGAAGATGGAGAGATTGATGAATCGGGAATCTCAAATATGGAGAAATACCTAGTTTTAAGGGAATTTGCTGATGTATTTCCTGAGGAATTACCAAGTCTACCCCCAAAGAGAGTCTTTGATTTTTCTATCGACATAATTCCTGGATCGGAGCCTGTATCCAAGGTACCTTATAGAATGACTAATACAAAACTTGCAGAACTCAAGGCACAGTTGGATGAGTTGCTGACAAAAGGACTGGTAAGACCAAGTGTTTCACCCTGGGGAGCACCTGTAATCTTTGTCAAAAAGAAGGATGGAACAATGCGGCTTTGCATTGACTATCGTATGCTTAACAAAGCTACGATAAAGAACAAATACCCGCTGCCCCGAATTGATGATCTGTTCGATCAAGTAAGAGGAGCAGCCATATTTTCTAAGATTGATCTAAGGTCTGGATATCACCAGCTCAGGGTTAAAGATGAAGATATCTATAAAACCGCCTTCAGAACTTGGTATGGACACTATGAGTTCACAGTATTACCATTTGGTTTGACAAATGCGCCTGCAGCATTTATGAACCTTATGAATAGTGTATTCAGAGACTACCTGGACAAGTTTGTGTTGGTATTTCTAGATGACATTCTAATCTATTCTAGAAACGAAGAACACAATAGGCACTTAGGAATGGTTTTACAACGTTTGCGAGAGCATAAGTTGTACGGAAAACTTTCCAAGTGTACCTTCTTCCAACGAAAAGTGCATTACTTGGGTCATGTAATTTCAGCCGAGGGAATTGAAGTAGATCCAGCTAAGATCACAGCGATAACTCAGTGGCCTATACCCAAGAATGTATCTAAGGTGAGAAGTTTTATGGGCTCGGCAAGTTATTATAGAAAGTTTGTAGAAAACTTTTCTAAAATTGCTTTTCCCATAACCTTTTTACAGAAAAAGGGAAAAAGGTTTGATTGGAATGAGAAGTGTCAGAAGGCATTTGACCTACTCAAAGAGAAACTGACTACCGCACCAATCCTAAAGGTGCCAAATCTTGAAGGAAGTTTCACAGTTGTCACCGATGCCTGCGGAAAAGGACTTGGAGGAGTACTTATGCAAGATAATCAAGTAATTGCATACAAGTCGAGGAAGCTAAAACCATATGAGATGAATTATGCTTTGCATGATTTAGAGTTGGCAACCGTTGTTCATGCATTGCGAATGTGGAGACACTATTTGCTTGGGAAACCCTTTGAGTTAAAAACTGATCATAATGGTTTTGTAATGTCCCCATTTTAGCCCTACGCTCTTCAATTGGATTTAGCCTATTTCTGGAAATCCGTAGGCTAAGCTGAAGCAGAAAATTAGGGTTTCCTCTTTCAAATGCTTTTTCGAGGGTTTGCATGTAAAAGGTTTCTGGGTTTTTCTGGGTTTTCAGAGACCTCCAGGGTGATGTGACATGCATCTGATTCTGCAAGTCATGATGGCTGCCCGGTTTGTGCTCAAATGATATTTGGAACACTTACTATTTTTAGTAAGTTTTGTTTACTGCTCAATTGGCATACAGATGAGGTTTTGCAAACTTACTATTTATAGCAGTTTGCTATTTTTGGTAAGTCGGTAAGTCTATCTTTGGGCAGTATTATTCTAGCAGCAGCTCAATCAGTTGCAGTTCAGTTTGGTTGGTCAGTTTGGCTTTCTGTTGATTTTGAAGTTAACTTACTATTTTTGGCATTTGCTATTTTTAGTAAGTTCATTTTTGGCAGAAGCATCATCATCAACTTGGTTCAGTTTGGCATTTGTTAGTTTGCTATTTTTAGCAATTCATCAGTTGCAGCTTGGGCATTGTATTTGGTTATCTCCTTGGATTGAGTTTCAGACTTAGTCAATTTTCATGTCTTGAAGTTGTACCCCACGCCTAGGCTTGATGACTTCAAGTTGTTTTAAAGAAGGGGACATTAAGGGGTCAAGTGAGCATTTAATTATTTAATAAATGCTTTATTGTTGCAATATGGAAATGGATGCCTAAAGGGGAAGTTGAATGATATTTTAATATTTCAAAAAGTAAATTGCTAAAAGGTGGCATCCCTCTTGGAAGTTGAAGTGATTCAACTTCTTGGAATTTGAAGAGTCTCTTGTTGCTTCATTTGCCAACTAAAGCCTATATATTGATGTTTTATGATGAGCTGATTATGCATATTTTTGAAGAGCAAAGTTACGCTGCTGGAATGAATCCAGAATCCGGCTAAGGGATAGCTTAGCAAATTTACTCCACTCTTCGGGCCTGAAACTATGGTTCCCTAGGTGGTGGACTGAGAGTGTGCTTCATCCAGAAGTACATATTGAGCATTATTGTGGAGTTTTGGTGAGATTTTTCCAGATTTCATGTTGCTGGTTTATCATGGCTGAAAGTGATTTTTGTATACAGCTTTTAGTATGAATTTTATTTGGTTCTGGGTACTTGATCATTGCATTTCTATGATAGAGGCGACCATATTTGGAGGTTATCAGAATTTAATTCCAAGTTTTAGATTTTATCAAGCAAAAATCGCCCTTGCAAGGAGGCCGTACCTTTTTGGAGAGCATTGGGATTTGTGCATAAATTAATGGCTGAGTTTAGATGTTGTTTTATCATTGCAAATTGGGCGCCAACCTCCTAGTGAGTCATTGCACTTCGTTTCAGCTCATTCGGAGGTAATTTGAAAGAGTTATGAGTATTTCATTGATGTACAGTTTGCTGGTCTGATTTTCTGTTAACATTGTTTCTATATCAGACTTATTAAATAATTGTACTTGCTGGTTTGAGCTTCAATTCTTCATCTTATATCATTGTAAATGTTAGAGGAAGTGATACTCTAACTGTTTAATGTTTTTGGAAGATTATCTATTCTATTTGCAGCTGTTCTTATTCTTTGTAAAGCTAGTTAGTAGTACTAACAACTCTTCCTTTACTTGCTGCAATTTTATATCTGTTTTACACTCCCACAATTGAGTGGTTGAGTTTTAGAATAAACATATATCTTGTTTGTAATTTCCCCCCACGTTATAAGTGGTTGTGTGGACAGTATTCCCCCCACGTTAATAAGTGGAAGAGTGGATTTAAAGGCTGGCTTGCCGCCTAATAATTGTTGTAAACTCACCCACTGAATAAGTGGAGTATTCCCACCGCTTGTGGATGCCTGCACCAGCAGATGAATTGTACTTTCAGCTCTATTTATGCCTAACGATCCTTTGACCATATGCTATCACCTCGCCCACATTGGGATCTTGGTGAACATTCTTGGTTAGAGTTATCTTCTTTGCTGGTTTACATTTTGGAGCTAACGCTAATCAGTGTTTGGTTGCTGATTTGAATGTTAATTTTGGAAAAAAATTAAGGGGGAATATTTCAGGTTTAAAGTACCTTTTTACTCAACCAAATCTAAATGCTAGACAGAGGAGATGGTTGGAGTTGATCGCTGATTCTAACTTCAATATCAGCTACATCAAGGGAAAATCGGGTTGCTGATGCATTAAGTCGAAGACACCACATAGCTTCTATTGTTGCAATTCATACTGATTTTAAAGACCAAGTGCTCCAGAAATGTGCGGAGGATGATTACTACATACAAGTTAGGCAAGCACTCAAGGAAAACCCTCAAGATCCGAGGTATGATGGTTTCAAATTTGAACCAAGTGGACTGCTTAGCTACAAAGGAAGGATATATGTACCTAACTTAAGCAACTTAAGAAATTTGGTGTGGAAAGAAATGCATGAAGCCCCGTATTTTGGTCATCTAGGAGTAACAAAAATGATGGCCGATGTGAAGCCATTATACTTCTGGAAAGGAATGAAGGGAGATGTTGCTAATTATGTAGCAAAATGCCTTGAATGTCAAAGATTAAAAGTTGAGCATCAACCCAGCAGGCTTCCTATACCCACATGACATTCCGGAATGGAAGTGGCAAGTGATAAGTATGGATTTTGTGCAAGGATTACCTTTGTCAAGGAATAAGCACAATACCATACTAGTGGTAGTTGATCAAAAGTGGCTCACTTTATACTTGAAAATCTGACTGATGGAGCACCAGTTATTGCGAGGAAATTTGTGCAAGAAGTATTCAGATTGCATGGAATACCCGAAAAAGATCATATCTAATAGGGATGCAAGAATCACTTCTAGGTTTTGGCAAACCTTATTTTCTGCACTCGGAACTCAACTGAACATTAGGTGTGGGGAAAGACAAGCCATACGCATAAGGAAGAGAGTCGTACGCACAAGGGAGAAGGCCGTATGATCTAAGGAAGAGGAGTTTGTACACTGTGATGAGGAGGAGTCCGTACGGTGTAAGCAGAAGTCCATACGCTTGAAGGGGAAGTCCGTACCATTCATCAGCTGGAGCCTTCAGCAAAAAAAAAAGCTGTCGCACCAGAAGTCGTTAAGGGCTTTAAAATAATCAAGGAGGTTATTCTCTGGCAATTTCATCCTTACAGGTGCAAAAAAATAGATGCCAGCACGAGTACAAAAGCAAGGAAAATAATACTGAAACCTAAGGTGGTTGGAGGCAAGTCAGATAAGGGAAAAGCTAACAATGTGACTACAGATTCGTTGACATGGGAGAGTCTCACAGGCACAGAGTGCAAGACATGGTGACAGGAGACCGCACCCGACTATCCCATCAAGAGAGCACTGCCGGCAGCTCAGGCATATAAGGTAGCACAATGTCCTTTTTTTTAATGCTAGGGATTTTGAAGAATATTTAAGAGATATTGTTGCAAATTATAATCAGCACAGCCATAGGAGTACAATTGAATATGAAGGGTTTCCAGTTAGGGTGGCTTTCTATCCCTCACAATTCAGGAGAGTTTTTGGCATACCTGCATCTGGGCAGGTGGTTGCCAAGCCGACTACAAAAATGACTGCGCAACAAAAATAGATGATTATCAAAAGAATTTGCAGGTCTGATATCACCGCCAAAGAGAAGGAAATGATTTGGAGTGCAGGGGCTCGAGGATTGCAGAAAAATATGTTGGGGAATGTTGATTGGAAGTGCATTATGGATCTTATCAAATGCAAGTTGATAGACACCAGCCAAGCCTCAAATATCGCAACCTGGATGGTTGAGTACATGTTCGGGCTAAGTGGGGGAAAAGTTTACAATTGGGCGCTATACCTATCAGAAAGGATTAGAGAGTTCCTGGAATGCAAACACAAGGCGTTCTATATGACCCAGCAGCTTATAGCTCTATTCCTGGATGTCGTTTACAATCAAGTGTCAGAGGGAAAATTGGGCAAATTTCAGCCAGCAAAGGATTATGACAGTTCTTGGCCTACAGTTTTCAAATGGACGACTTTGGATGTTGGGAGCACAATAGAAGAACCGAAGACGGTGAAGAGGAAGAGGAAACAGGTCGATAGTGAAGAGTATGAGCACAATAGTAGAAGAATCCTCGAGTGATGGCCCCAACCGAACAGGAGGTGGACGAGGAGGTTGTAGAAGGTGGCGCAGTTGAAGCAGTTGCACCAACAAGAGAGATGATGCCACAAGGGGTAGCAGAGGACACAACACCGGATGGCATAATGGGTGAGACGGATTCACTGGCATCACCAGGAGGGACGCTTCAGACAGATGGTGTAGATGGATGGCTGAGGAAAATGGGAACCCCTATTCGAGAGGAAGACATCTCCCCCATACACTTGCCAGGTCTGATGGAGATGGAGGTGGGGAGAGATGCTACACCAGTCGGGAGCACTCAGTCGATGGTGGCAGCAGAGAATACACAGCCAGTGGCAAAGCAACCAGTAGTGGAGGGGGGAGAGATGGCACAGGTGATCCATATTGTGTCAAATGAGGAGCCTCATGTCACACCACAAATGGTCGTCCCTGCAGCCGTGGGTAATGTCGGAGAATCTAGTGAATCCAGTGATAATGATGCATCGGAGGGGATTGTTGTGATAATCCCTAAGCCAGATCGAGAGGACCCAATAGGTACGATCGAGAGGTACATCCACAGCCTCGAGCCTATTGCATTGGTCATCAAAGAAGTGTCTGACATTGCAAAGACACTGCACCGAAACTACTCACCTATAGCCGAGCAGAAGGCACGACGGATCCTTTAGTTTATAAACTCAAGGAGCAGTAGCGAGTTCGACAAGATATTTACTGGGGATTGGCTGGCAAAGAAGACACCAAAAATGATGGCTGCTTGGTTTCCAAAGAGGCCAATTTTGCATGGGAAAGATGACAAGTTGGTGGCACAATTATTTGAGATAGAAACAACGTACAAGACATTATTTCTAGCCTGTCGAGAGTATGAGATCCATCTAAACAAAATGACGAAGAAAGCGGAACAAGCCATCACCCTTTCTCATAAAATCCAGGCCAAGGCAGAGTCCTTTGAAAAACAACTGCAAGAGCTGACTCGTCTGTTGGAGGAAGAGAAGCTGAAAGTGATCGCTTGGGATACAAGCATACAGGATATGGAGAGGAGGATGAAAGCACTTGAGGAGGAGATGGCCCGACAGTTGGCAGAAAAAGACAAGGAACTGGAGAAGGTCAATAAAAATTTGAAGGAGGCAGTGCACCTGGTGAAGACCACTCGAGAGAAAGAATTGAAGGCCTCTCATCACCTTCAGCAACGTACAGAGGAGGTGTACCAACTACGACAACTAACCACTCCGGCTACCACTTCATCAGTCCCCCAGCCGCCAAGGACGTCCTCTCAACCCTCCTCCCACTGAAATTTTATGTATTGATCTCCCAGTATTGTATTTGTCGTTTGGGAAGACGACTTTTTCTGAGGGGGGATGATGTAATCCACTAGATAGTAAATTAGCAAATGAAATAAATAAATAAATAATGTTTTTTTAAGAATTTAGTCCTTGAGATTAATTAGCACTCGGGAGATTAGTCCTCGGGATTAGTTGGTACTTGACAATTGTCGACGGTTGGTGTTCTCAACCGACACCGGTTAACTATTTATATTGTTGTGTGGGTTGTAGTCAGGAGTAGAGTTGATGTGATAATGTAATACTGCAAATACATGAATAAAGATTTAAATACTTCATATGCATCTGTTCTGTGAATACTTTACACACTCAATGATATTGTGTATCTAGTTTACTTCTGTAGTGTATTGAAATACTATTAGTGGAGTAAACAAATATAAATTCTAATAATGCAGCCATAGGGTCGCCTTGGGCAATAGGATGGAATGGTAAAACACTCACAAGCAAATTAAATTTATTCTAGAAGCTGTAATAAAAAATCTCCTTCAGCTGTAAGTGAACCAGCAACTTGAAAATGGCAAAAACTCTAAAAATTCTTCAACAAATGAGCTCAATCTGCTAGTCTAGATGAGAAGCAGCAATTTAGCCAACTAGGTGTTATCTCTCAAACACGAAATTGGTCAAGAGGCTAGGAGGTAAGCATTCCTCGAAGCTGAAAACACAATGTCATTTCGACAGCATAACAATAGCATAAGTTCATGGATGAGAAAAGCTGGAGCAAACTTCTCTTTTATAGGAAAATAGGTGACTTCTCAAATTCCCAAAACTCCTTCAAGAAAGAGATGCCAAAAGTCACTTTTTGAAATGTTTTAAAATTCAAAAATATTAAATCTTCCTCAAGATGGCATCCATTTCAAGGCAATTAGAAATTCATTAAATGTTTAATTTTTCCTTTATGAGGGCGTCCCCCTTCAAGTCCCTCTTTTAAGCACAACTTGAAGTTAACACCTTAGGCCAAGGGGTCAACTTAAAATTATATCATATTGCCTTGAAAAATGAAATATTTCACAAAAAGAATGCTTTTAAAAGCCAAAAAGCTCGAACCCAAGCAATTGCTCCAACTGAAAATGAAGAATTGAAGACCGACAACTGCACACTGCCAAAAATAGTATTTACTAAAAATAGTAAACACCAAGAAATGCCACAGAACCTCCAAGCATGGAAACCCTAATTTCACTTCAACGAGCCTACGGGCCTTCGTAATAGGCTGATGAGCAACTGAGTTGATCACTGATGAGAAGGGGACATTACAAGGAGTTTGTGGGAGAAATTGTTTGATAAAAATTATCTTTCCAAAAGACAGATTTACAAATTTGCATAGTGTGCAAGTACAAATTTAGTGAATTTATAGGCAAATAATGAATTTGTGTATAGTGTGTGCAAATGATGAAGAGGAAGGAATTTTGGTGATGTGTTGTGAAAGAGAACAAAAAATTATATATACATGATTATTGCTAGTTGTACCCTAACCATACCATTTTTATGGTACTTGAGGAGCCATACCAACAAAGGGTCGTACCAACCCAAGTCTCAAGGAATGGGTCAAAATATTTGTTGAAAGCCTTACAAGTTCTTAGAAGACTTCAACACAGCCTTGGGTGGGTCCCCTAAGGTCAACGCAACCTTCCTTTTGGAGTTGCATCTCCTCTATATGCTGTCGTACACTTCCAAAGTGAGCCATACTTCTTAGAAAAGGGGCTGTTCAGCTGCTTGGGAATAAATAATTATTGCTGTTGGTTTATTTGGCCACTCTACACTCCAGGTCAGCAGTTTGGTCTATGAACATTGAGATTTATTAAAAATATTTTATGTTGTATATAATTTTTGAATACTTCCTTTGTAACAGCAATACAAAGAGTGATAAAGAAATTCTCTATGACTAGTTTATTCAATAATATTTTGTATAAATGAAGTTGTTAGCAATGTGAAAACTGGAAATATTTATGTTATGATAATTATTTATTATATCCTTTCCATGACAACTGAAAATATAATCAGACCAGCAGTATGCAAACTGTTTGATGAAATGCAAGTAAACTAAAAATTTGTGAAAATTGTTAGTATGTTTAAAATATCCTAGTAGGGGATATTACATTTGAGATATAGATATATTAAGATGTAATGTTCCTTTTTCTGATCCATTCTAACATTCTTGGAAACTCCAACTTTCATGGAGAGTATCAACTTTTTCGAAAGGAAATTCTAACAATGACAAGTTCTTGGAGCCAAGATGTGCACAACGTTACTTTTTGTGTGGGAATTTGACATTCTGTGAGTACTTCGGATTTCTTGGAGAAGTCCATCTTAGGAGAACACCAATTTTCATATAAATTGATATCTTATGCATTTATGGTATTGGTAGTGGTCAAAATTCATATTTTAGTTATGTTACCCCAAGTTTCCAGGACGGGGATGGCAAGAGACAAGGGGACGCCTTTCGGGGGCAAGGATGAGAGGGAGGCCATTTTTAGGGGACAGCAAGGGACGGCTATTAAGAAATAGGGAAATTTTAAAAAATATAGAAGATTTCAAATATTCATATGATATAGCATTGACAAGGCAATCATCATATACATCATAGAACCTTAACACATAATATTAGAGTTCAACTGATATTTTATTATTTTCATTTCATAGACAGCGACAAACAAATGAAGTTTTAACATTATTTTATTGCATTGATTGACAATGTGCATATATATTATATAAAAATTACATCAAACTGCCCAAAGGCTGCAAGTTTCAACTACAAAATGACAAAAATGAACAATATAAAAATATGCAGCTGTCCCTAATCAGCAGCCCCCACACCCCTTTCTTTTTTATTATTTTTGTGTTTTTGAAAAGAAAAAAAAAACAATTGGAAAGTGGCAGGGCCATAGGGGATGGCTAGTTGTCCTCGAGGCAATCGAGGGACGTCTAGATGTCCCTTGATCATCCCGGGAATGGCTAGCCGTCCCCTAGCGTTTCTAGTTTTTTGTTGGCCATATTGGGGACATTTCCAATTTTTGGTGAATTTTGGGGATGGCGAGGGGACATTTCTAAGGCGTCCCCACATCCCCGAAACGTTTCTTGCCAAGGACGCCCCTAATTTGGCTAGGGATGCGTCCATGACTCCATGGGTTACATAGTATTTTGGGCTATTTTAATGTTTTCTATAACTTTGGTGGTTGTGCAAAAAATAATTAAATTATCAAATGGTTAAATATTAAAGTTGTTGAAAAAATAAAATTAAATGACAATTTATATAATTATATTTAATTATTTAAAAAGGTGTTTTAAGTGTGTAGATAAAGTGTCGCTAGGCTCAAGGTGCTAAAAAGTGGTCATAAGGACACTCAATATAGTTTATTGAGAAAAAATATTTTTTCAAAAAAGCAAAACAGTGCTTTTTTAAACAATGAAAAAAGAAAAAAATCATTTTCTAAAAAGCAATAAAAAATCAAATAGCTTTCTTTTTTTAAAAAGCAATGAAAATGAAAAAAAAAATCCTAAAATAACTATAAAAGGGTTATAAAAAGAGGTTGGATCTTAAGAAGAATAGTTACAGCTTATTCATTTTATTTGCTTCGGTGAAAGAATGTGAGTTCTGAGTTCTCCCTATTTGCCTAAGGATGAAAGCCCTTTGGTGAATCCATTTTCACGGACAAAATCCCTCTTAGCTAGCTGAGTGATTTCATCCAAAAACCATCATTGTGTTGAATGCTGAGTTTCCTCAATTAGGTATCAATAATGGAGATTTTTTATGTGTTTTGAAAGATTTTGGTATGCAAATTTTATTGGTGTTTTATGTCCTAGTTCTGGCTTTTGAATTTAGGAGTGATTTTTGGATCTTTGAGAGGGCTGTACTTCCTTATTTCTTGCTATACTGTTTGCTGCAGCAATAATCAGAATCATTTTGGAGGGATTATTGGGTCATACAGCAATGTTGTTATCCTACAGTTAAATAGTGGTTATATAGTGGTTTGGGGTATTAAGTATGGTGGATGGAAGGCATTTTCAGACCCAAACAATCTGATATGACAGCTATGAGTAATGTTCAGTGAGTTTGGAGGTCTATAATCAGCATTCTACATCATCCTTCAGCCCTCCTTGGCAGTGCACTTCAATTATTGAGTCCACATGAATGGGATAATATCAACCTATGATTTTATGAACTTATGCATATGCAGCAGTGTGTTCATTATATTGAATAGTATTATCAATGTGTGAAGCTAGCTTTTCTTATCAATATCATTCTCAGTTGTACTTACTGCATTCCATGATCATATTATTGTAACTTTAGATCATAGTACTGCAAGAGAGTTGTGCATTTTATGTTCAAGATATTGTAAAATTGGAAGGTATACCGGTAGTTAATGCATTTATCATTGAAGCCACTAGATCCCTCTGCATTTCAAGCCCATTTTGGCATTGATCAGATCCACATTTAATTAGCCATTTTGGCTTGATTAGATTCTGTTGTAATCTGCTAGTGGCTTTGCATTTTCTATGCATGTTTATCCACTGAAAAGATGTTGATTTGTGTCGGCTCTATCGCCTGCATGCTCTGGTCATCTTGTCATCTTTACATTTCAACAATGCATTCATCTAGAAGAGTGTTTGTTGTACCCTATATGCTCTCACCTTGCCCACACTAGGAACTTGGTGATCAAAAAGTGCACGAACTTGTATTTGCATTTTCTATATTGAAAAATAAAAAAGTTTGGTGTGGGGTTATTACACAAGAGGTGGGAATGATAAGGTTGAAGCAATAAGAGTTTCTTCTAGGAGTGATAAAACTCCGAAACATATGAAAGCCTCAATCCATTTTTTTGGGTAGATTTGGCCATGATGCTGCATGAGAGAGACTATACACAGGCATATGGCTTGTATGGAATGGAGGCATATTCCACTTCAAATGGCATTTTTCACAACAATCAAAGCGTGATGTACATCCTTGCAAAAAATTCCCTCTAGATGTCACCCATTAGGCCTAGTAGACTTTGAAGGCATATTCAAAGGGTAAGGCGAAAAAGGTAGGGATAGGCACAAAGGTGGGATATAACTCTTCATAGGCTAGGGTCAATTTTTTTGATGAGTCGGAAATACAACAACAAACTACAAGGATCTCTCAATCTACACCTAGTTCTACAACTCGTGGGCCAAACATAGGGGAGAAACACTAATGCCTTCTTTACACCTTGTATTATAGCGAGATCACAGTCCACTTTAGAGAGAATGTTCACAAATAGGCAAAGAAGGCCATTGGGACTTTTGGTACGATTCCAATATGCATTCAACATTGATAAGTCTCTACACTAGCAAGGTATGGTGGGTGCCATTGCAATTGCAGGTCTTGGGTTCAAACCCCCATCATACGAGAATGAGGGTTGATATACTAAAGGTCATAGTACAAGATGTGAGAGATGTTGCTGCCAAACAAGGAGTTTGGATGCACTATCATGTCAAATGGGTCAATGGATAAAAAGAACTACTATTTCATGATTCATCAACCTCTTTATCTCATGTGATATTGTCACAACCTTCCTCAAATCCATGGATGTATCAAATAAGGTCAAATCCACAAATTTTTTGTTTGAACTGTTTGATGAGATGATCATAAACATAGGGCCACCTAATGCAGTCCAATTAATTACAAATAATGTTGTTGTTAGGAGATTTCTAATGGAGAAGTATCCCACTCTATTTTGGAGCCCATACATGACACACTATCTTGATCTAAATTTAGAGGATATTTGAAAACTTGAATGCGTTAAAGAAGGAACCACACAATTACCAAGTTCATTTAAAAATACACAAGGGTTGAGTATGATGTGCACCTTCATAGAGGGAAAGATCTTCAACTAGGGTGACAAAATTTGCTACCCACTTCCTTACATTGCAAACTATTTGCTTGCAGAAGATGAATTTGAAACAAATTTTCGTTCCAAATGAGCAAATGAATGTCATTTGGCCAATTAGATGGATGGCAGACCTATGGGAAACTACATTTTTTCAACAAGTTTTTGGGATGAGGCAAACTAGGTTATCCAACTTTCAAACCCTTCAATAGGAGTTTTGAAACTAGTCAAAGGGTTAAATGCCCCATGGGGTATTTGTATCAAGCCACAGATAGGGCCAAGGAGGCAATAAAGAGTAGACTAGAGAAAAAAAGGGATAGATACATGTCATTGTAGGATATAATCGATGACATATGGGATTAGCAAATGCACTCACTCCTCTATGCCACTAGATTCTATCTAAATCCATCCTTGTTCTATTGCACCTAATTGTGAGATGATGCAAAGGTTACAAAGGGCTTTATCAAATGCATGGTGAGATTGTTCCCTACTCCAAATGAGCTACGTGTAGCTATGAGAAAGTTTCCAATGTATAAGCATACAAGGGGTTTTTCTCCAATATATATATCATAGAAGGGAGGAACACCTTCAAACCAAGTAGATTCCATAGAGTCTTGACAATTCTTTATATCGTGCATGTGTACATTATAGTTATGAAGTTTTGACAAAATCATACATGATCAAATCTTTCATAAAATTGTGTTTTTCAAAACAATGGTGGATTTTTTTTTGGCAAGGAAACCAAAAACCTTTGATGGATGGCAATGTGCCTTTTGAGTCAGCCATATAGTTCATCTGCCTATGGACATAGTTGTGAGCATGTTTAAACACACACATTCCGAAAACATGGCCATTCGATGCAACAACAAATGAATGATTTGGTGTTCATTTACCACAACTTCCACTTTAAGTTGAAGAAAGCTCAAGGTTAGAAAAGTTGCAATTGATAATTACTTGTAAATTCTAATTGGTGCTTTCATTTATTTTCCAAACCAAATTCCTGTTTTTCTAAAACTTATTCTATCTACCTCACTACATATGCATTCAATTTTACGTTAGGTACCATCAAGGAAGATACAACCGATTGACATTGACGAGATCAATCCAAATTCTTAGTGAATCATAAATGCTAAAGAGATACTTTTTCATAATTAAACATTTAATATGTGTAATGTCCCACCCAGATCGGAATTGGAATTTGTGATTGCACTCAGATTATTTCAGTTTGACATATGGGACATTTTGTCAAACAAATAGCATGACAAAGACTAAAACTAATCGCAGGATAAATATATGTGCATTTCTAGGAATTGCATTCAGCAAACAAAGATTACAATCTCATACAAGAGATTCATAACTGAGTTACATCATAACAGTGATATTTGCAAGCCTGGAACCAATGCTTTTACACAGTCTCATATACTGTAATACTCAAAAATACATTCAGATATTAGATAACAACTTTTTAGTGTTAAATACCAATTTTCTTGCTAGACTCCCAATGCAATGGCAGTGCCTGGTAACTGTCACGGCAGGTTGATAATGGTCATAGCAGAAATAAAGAGAAGACCATTTATGAAGCAATCAACTCCCTTCAAAGAACCACATCTAGCAGGCCTGCAACGTCTAGCAAAGATAAATTGTCTCTTCTCAATACCCATGGCTCCCTATCCAACTCCACACCTCTTTCCCAAGGCAGGTTACACTCTGAAGTTCCCACGCCCCTTCAGTTGTAGACTAGAACAAGGGATATGGACAGCAATCAGCTTCAAAAATTACAATGATAGCATAAATAAAGGCTCGTGACCCTTTTTAATCCTCACACGATGCCTTACAAGCCACAGTTCAACTCCCAGCTGCTGCGCCCTCTTGGAAATAGTGAAATAGTCACACCTGAATGAGGAAAGCTGCAACCAACAATCATGTATCCTTCAATGACAATCACGCCCAAACTGAAAATGCCATTCCTCGTATGCGCCCAACAATGTATAAGTCTCCAATAACCAGATTGGTAATATATTAGGATACCACAACCGACCTTAGGAACTACTGATTATGGCATCCAATATCGACTTTGCAAAGCCCTCAAATTTGAATGATATCCTTAGACGTCCAAACTAATTAGAGAAATAATGATATGATATTCAAACCCTTAACCACCAATCAAACAATCTTTGCAGCACAAGCACAACCCCTGAGCGAAAATGTCAGCTAGCAGCCTTGGGAGATCTTTTACTCTTGTAGCATGTTGTTCCTCATAAGGGTTTTCGTCCTCAATGGAGCCAAGATTTTCAGACTTTCCGGTCCAACCAGCAAAACCCTTATCAATTTTCTTCTCGACATGAATGTGCAAATGAGCCCATAAAAGGGCTTTTATATTTCCCTCCAATTCCCACGCCCAAGTCAGCAATTTAAAATTATTTTATTTCCCACCTTATATCTCCCTTAAGTTGACTTCCAACTTTATACTATAAAATAATCTTTTAAAACTCCTTATAACGTCTTTTTACCATAAGTCATTAAAATATATATATATATAGATAGATAGATAGATATATAACGCAATAAGTTAAATATTTAATTTAACTTTATTATTAACGTTATTTAAATTCAATACCCATGACCATGATAAATGCCAGGATAACTTCATGGTGAGAATCCGCCAACTTTCTTGATATGGAAATATTGCCAACTGACCAAGACGCTGACCCCCTGTGACTTACTAAAAATAGTATGGACAAAGTGTCCAAATCAAGCTACACAATAGTAACTGTGGAAACACTAAGCTGGGAAAATACCAATTGAGCACAAATGGTTGATTGTCCAGTCACAAACGCCCTCAGAGGGGCCCCCTAACCAACCTATTAGTCCATGGGGACCAAGTGATGGACTAACCTCAGCAACTGATGACTGCCTAGGGAAAGGAGACATTACAATATGCTGGGGAAGCCAATGTTGGCCCTAAGGAGAATGGTGAAATTAGGAGAGGTTGTGCCCCTAGAGCTTCATCATCAAGACGTACAGCATTCTAGTGTACTTTGTAGCAGCAAGAGTCATTGGCTCACTCCACTTTTTTGTTACTTTGTACTTTGTAGGTTAGATTGTAACAAATTCAAACTAGGCACTTGTATGTTACTGTGTAGTAATGTACCATGCATTATGCAAGGTAATCAGCAATCTTAATACTAATGAAAAAAAACTATGTTAAAAAATTCAAGATGTAAACTCTAATTTCGCTTCAATCTCTCTATCTTTAGGCAATTGCATTGCCTTCAAATATTAAAAAACAGCAGTTTTTCTCTCTTTTTCTGCATTTTCTGAATTCCTGATATTTTGAAATTATATATATCTTTGGGTTTGTCAAGTTATCTTCAAGAAATATTTTTTCAATTATGTTATAAATATACTTGAGAGCATGTGGAGCTTGCTGGGAATATTTGGAAGCTTCTGGGAGGGAAACAGAGTGCCAAACCAGTGGGACTCTTCAGTATCCAATCTTAAACCATTCATTTTATCTTACAACAAAAGATGGAAAACTATCATGATGTCAGGGCAAAGCAGCCACGGTGGTTCCAAAAGCACAACAGAGAGGAAATTGCCATGTGGCAATTTTGCAAGAGTGTTTCATTGCATAGATATTTGATAGACATTTTCAATAGTTCAAAACACGATCAACATAGTCTTGATAAGAGTGGTATGGTCTCAGAAAGGTTAACTGTCTTATGATGGTTAAGTGGATTGAACAGACACTAGGTGATGGGAAATAACCAAGTTGAACACATAAAGGTATCCAACTTATGTAAAAAGGCCAAGACGGGCACAGAGACTTATAACAACTTAGGAGTTAGGACTGAAAGCAACTCAAATATGGTGTAAACGTATTGGTATGTATTTATGAAAAAGAACTCTAATATCATCACCAGATAGGGATGTAACAACTTAGGACTGAAAGCAACTCAAATATGATGTAAACGTGATGGTGTGTATTTATGAAAAAGAGTTCTAATATCATCACCAGGTAGGGGTGTGGCACCAAGAAAAAAAGAAATTGCATATATGTCTGAGAAAATGATGTATCTATGGTTGAACTCAAGAATTGTATATGTACTTCATCATCTACTAGCTCTGCAGAGTATAATATTGCTCGAACTCTGTAAAATGACCCCAGAGATCAACTGGCTTAGAGTTTGTTGAATGCACAAAATCTTTGAAGGACATGAGATCAAACTACAATAAGCTGAGCATGCCAGTGCACTGCCCTTGGGGATTTTTTCCATATGTTAGCAGACAGAAATAGTGCAATATGTATTTTGGCATTTCTGTGTGGCAGAAAGTTTCTGGGGCAATTGTTTTAAGAATATGATTTCCTTTATGTTTTCCCCCAATGCCAGAAGGGGGCAATGTCAGGACATGCAGGGATGACAAGGAAAACAGCAAGAAAATTTTGAACACTATCCAGCAAGCAGGGATCCTTTTCCTTTAACTGAGGCAACCCAAATGAGAATGTTTCCAATCTTATCCAGAAAATATGAACATTAAAAGTGGATGTAGCCACTTAGGTTTCTGCCAAAGCATATTGAGAAGGATCACAACTCACTTGGAGGCAGATGTCAACGAGATATGGCGGCCTTTCTCTCCTGGTTTAGGAGAGAATTTTAATATAGTCAGTACACAGTTTTCATATGTATTTTTTTCTTAAATCATACTGTCATCTTATACAATATAAAATGAATGATTATCAGTTATCCAAAGAAAGGATTGATATCTTGGGGATAGGTCGCTTGATCAAATAACTTTTATCAAGTAATTTACCAAAATTAAATCTAATTTTTTCTATAAACTAATATTGATGCCTATTTTCAGACATCTATTTATATAACACTTTCAGCATACTAATCTTTGCTCTTTCATTTACTAAAAGATTGATAAACTCTAAATATCAGAAAATACATTTCATCATTAAAGATAGTTATTATCTATTACTTCAATATGAAATGGAGATTAACATAAATAGCATACTTTGATTGCAACTTTTGGAAACTGGGATGTTTGTGTAAGGTAATTATTTCCCTTTAAATTTTCACACATCTATTTATAGACCATTTTCAGTATGTTAATCTTTGCCCTTCAATTTACTAAAAGATTGATAACATATAATTTTCGGAAATGCACTTCATTGGTATAGGAAATAATAATCTGTTACTTCAATATGAAATGGAGATTGATATAAATAGTAAACTCGAGTTGCAACTTTCTGAAAAACAGGATGTTGTGTAAGGTAGCTAATTCCCTTTAACAATGACTCGCTATGGAAATCAACAGAGATATGGAACAACTTGCACTTTCCAATTCAGAATTTTCATATACCTTTCCTTCATCCATGAGGACTTGGCACTGCATAATTTTCTTCTCCGCCTCCACTACAAGCAGCCTCCTTTTTAGTCTAGCAGTTCTTCCTTTACCTTCTGCTCCTCTGTCCTGGAAAAGTTCAAATGAAGACATTAATTTGGAAAAAATATAATACAACTCGTTCTAGGGATGAATCACATTTTAGAATATCATTGACTCATTAACTTGCTATGTCAAAATTCTCATTCTTTCTTAACATTAAACTCTTAACATTTCATTCCCTGATGAGGTTGGAGTCAAAGGACATAACAATCCACCTAGACATTAAAATTTCACATAAAATATTTAACCCATCATTCACTCATTCAGGAACATATATATTCTTCTCAAAGAAGTGCAAACAATAAATTCATACATTACTTCTAATTACTTAAGTGCTAATTCAACAAAGCCCAGCCCTCCCATTGTTTCACACAAAAAGCACAAAACTTTGGAAGAAAGATAGAGACAAAATCAATCTGAGAGATGATCAAGGAAAACATAAGAACTAGTATATACATGCATGTTAAATGACTCAAACAAGATAGAAAATTAAAAAAAAGGTAATCGTCAGTTGTTGTGGATGGCTTCCAATGACAATGATGGAAAATAGTTTGAAAATAGTATTTGAAGTTCACCCACCATTTGAGTTTTTCCTTTTGACCTTACAATGTAAAGTCTATTGGTATGTATATTCTGACCAGAAACGAGTTTCAGCAATCACATTCATCTTGACCCTGTCCTACTCAACTCTGTCAAACATGTCTGTACTTGTCAGTCAACATCAAGACTTGGGAAATTTGGAGAAACTTGACAAGCCAGAAATTATTTGTTACTTGGAGGTGACAATCAGGGACAACAGTATAGATAACAAACTATTTAAAACCCCCAAAAATGTATATCTTGATATTTACTTCTTTAGTGTTTCAGGTGTCAAAGGTGCTTTACAGTGCAAATGTAATTTCAACCTGGTTCTGAAGATTTACGAAGATTACCGTAATGACATTATGTAAGCATTATCTTCCATTCATCATACGATTTTTTATTAAATGGGTGTTTCTAGAAAGATAATAAACATTTCCTTGATTCAGCATATTAGAAGCTTCATAGTTGTGAAGAGCTCAAGATGTTTACGAACATTCTGAAGGTACCTTGAACCTTTTCTTCTTTCTTATTCTCATTTCTCTGCTTGCATTTATATGCAAGGAGACAAGCAAACTGGCCAACTAAACATTGAACATAATGGGTTAAAATCAAAGGCATTGGTGGTAGTAAGGTGCAAAGTTACACCTGAAAAAGTCAAAAAGCCATAGGACATAAAAAATGAACCATCTGAAATCTCACAAGCCAAACTTCCATGTAAAGATGTGCTCCAAAATATCAAACTTCAAAAATAATGATAGATGTTACTTATCTAGTTGAAACCACAATATAACACATCATAACTATTAAATTCAAACGTATGGAAGTCTATAAATTACTAATAAAGGTATAGTAACTCTTATCGATAGAACTCAAAAGTTCTTAGAAAACTGGATAAGATGTCATTAGCACATCTCAGAGTATATCAAATGGATGTATCTATAAGTGCAACACCCTAGACAACAGACATAATTGGCATATGATATTCCCCTTTATGGAGGAAGGTAAATTTTTGTACTTGAAACCATGACAAAGCGCAAGAGTAAGCTAGATCTTGTCAATCTTCCTACATGTTCAAAGGTATGTCTGCATGTATGTGTGTGTGTTTAGTACACGCAATATTGTTTTAATCCAAGAAGGTAGTTTTGACCAGATGTTGGCAAATATATGCAAGACTGCAAGTTCTAGCTAAGATAGAGTTTACTATGTCCAAACCACAAGGTTTAGCTAAGATAGACTTTACTTTGTGCAAGACCACATGTAATTTCATTTACATGGACTGTGAAAATATCATGTCTGTTAATGCAGATCTAATCAATTGGGGAATTTTGTTAGAATAAAAGAAAATGAACAAATCAGAAGAATAGCTGATTTGAATTGCAAACTAGAAACAAAATGATTAAAGATTAGTTAAAATTATAATTAAAATACTGAAATGCAACACAGATATTTAGATCGGAATAGTAACAGTCACAACACTCTATCATTAGCTATTCAAATCAAATCTGAAATAATAAACGCACAAACAGAAAGAAAAACTAAAGCTGATCACCAATCCTCTCAGATAGGCCCCATTTAGATCATACTTATATGTGGGAAAACAAATTTACTTCATAAGCAGCAACAAATTTTTCTATCGTTTTAAATGAATTACATGAAAATCAAAGTAGTTAAAGATTGTTGCTAAGGTGATTTGAAGACAATGCTAACTAAACAATGGAAAGAAATTCTGATTTTGACTTCTAGACTAGTTGACTACCTTCATCCTCTAGCTATGATCTTTTATCCTTGTTTCTTGGGGACGTGTCCCCCCTTGTCAATCAATCAACTCTAGGATGGGGATGTTTAGGAGACATAGGAACTTGGGGAAAACATTCCCCCACTGTCCCACCACCGCTATCACATACCCAGGGATGTTTCCAAGACATCTCCCTCAAAGAGTGGACATTTTTGGGATTCACCCTTGGTTTGGAGACACCACCAAGACTCTCAGACATCCCTAAGATGCTCAAGGGACCCCTAGGCATCTCTTGACCACACCCAAGACTCCCAAGCGTCCCCCACGGAAGATCACTGAAAAAGTCTCTCTTTTTTAAATCAAAGAGATTTTTTGGATCAACATGCCACAAATCCTAACCCTAATGGTCTATGGGCCCCACCCACACCTTAAGTAATCACAAAAACTTATAAATAGGCATCTAAGCCTCATTCCAAATTGCTCCCAAGTTTCAAAAATTGTAAGGACTTAGTGTTGCTGAAATCAAAGTGATAAAATTGTGAAAATGGTGTACCCCTCAGCCCACTGGGGTCTCTACACCTAAACCTCCACACACCACCAACAAGCTATTGTCCCCCCACCATCCCAAAATCTACATCCTTGGTCCCCCCATCCCTGTGTCTCAGGACTTCATGGAACATATCATTATATAGATACTAGTGGTGGCCTATTGTCACAACAGCAACACAAAACAAAATGCCACCTACATAATAAAACCTATGTTCCACGGCGTTTCGGGGACGGGGACGGGGGGACGGCAGGGGACGCGTTTCGGGGACGGCAGTCCGAGGGCAGATTTTTGGGGATGGCAGGGGGACAGCGATATAGGAATTTTTCGATATATATATAGATAGATAGATAGATAGATAGATAGATAGATAGAGAAAGAGAGCAATTTGAAATATCAAATATGTGCAACAATATCAATATGACAATATGTGCATAGATAAAGAGTATAACAGCAGTATAACAGCAATATAACAGATATAACAGCGATATAACAGCAATATAAAGATAAAGGTAAACACTAACAGCAATGCCAATAACTTAACTATTAAATATAAAAGCATTTTGTTCAATTTTAGGTTGAATGACTAAAGTAAATATAATAATATTTTATTATTTAGTCAATGCCATTCAAATGGGGATAAAACATTTTTATCAAATATAATGAAATATTTAATATTTCATTATAAAACATTTAATATTTATCAATTATCAAGCAATTTTTATTTAATTTGACAATAATATTAAATAGTTTGTTTAAAAATTAAATGTTTTATCAAATATAATGACATATTTAATATTTAATATTTATCAAACAATTTTTATTTAATGAAATATTTAATATTTACCAAGTAATTTTTATTTAATTTGACAATAAAATTAAATATTTTATCAAACATAATGAAATATTTAATATTTATCAAGCAATTTTTATTTAATTTGCCAAAAATCAAAACATTTTTTAATTTGACAAAAGGGGGACGCCTGGGCGTCCCCGATACGGTTGGGGGACTCCTAGCCGTCCCCTAGCCGTTTCGGGGATGCCTAGGCGTCCCCTTTTATTTTCCAGCCGTCCCCTTTTTTGGGGACGCGTTTCCTGCCGTCCCCCAGTTTTCAAAAATCAGGGGGGACGCCTGGGGGACGTCCCCTGCCATCCCCCCGTCCCCGAAACGCCACAAGGGACGGGGACGTAGGGTTTGGGTGAGGGGACGCGTCCCCGTGTAACACAGAATAAAACAATCAACAAAATAACAACTCAAGAACATAAAAAAACAGATTTGTTTGTTGTTCAACTTCAATCTTCAGCAAAAGCAGTTTTCCTTCTTGGCAGTTTCCAAGCATTCAACTTAGCGATATTTGAATCTTGTCCAACAAAGTGAACTCTTGCATTTTAATTTAGAGAGCAACATATTTTGGTACACCTGTTGTCATCAACAACATGGTTGTCGTCTTGTGCAGCAGGTTTGTTGCATTGCACAGCTCAAAAACTACCTTATGCAGAAAAGTTGTAGCTACCTTACGCAGCAAAGTTGTCATGTGTAGCAGGTTTATTGCCTTGCACAACTTGGTAACTACTGTATGCAGCAAAGTTGGCTTGTGAAACAAAACTGACTGTTGTGACAAGCCAACTAACTATGGAATAGTTAAGTAACATGTTTCGTGCCTTAATTACTTTCCAAAAAGAAGTCTCTGATTTTCAGAAGAGAATTGGAGAAATTAATGAGGCTTTGCTGACATGGAAAATACTCCTCAATAGTATGGCCATTCCAAATGGTCAGCAATCACAAATGTCAAGAACTACAAAGCCAAAGTTGCTGATACACAGTCAAAGGTTTTGGCGAATGACACAATCAACAAACAAAGTCAGGAAAAGGACAAAGATAGTCCCTAATGATATTTTATAATACTTTATCTTTATATTTGTAATGCAAATTTTAATAAGTTATTTTTTAATAAATTAAAAGTGAACTTTATTGTAAAAATGAAATGAAAAAGAATAAAGTTTATTTTTAATTTCCGTTTTTCAAGGAGTTACAAATGTATTGTTATATAAGGGAGATTGGGTGTTAAAAAAAGATCCTTCTTTTTCCTCTTCTAGCTTCTCATCTACTTCTTCCAGGGTTATCCCTCTTCCATTTTTCTTCTGTTGGGAAATATTTTCAGACATTGTACAAATATTCTTTGAGGAGACTTTGAGCTCTCAGGGTTTTCAATGATAAGAATATAGATGAACTCTGGGTCATTGGTTCTAAATTGCTATTTATTTTTCTTATATTAAATTGCAGCAAAATATTGAAGATTCCTTGTAGTTCTACAGAATTCGTTTCTCCATCTTTGCATGTTGGAATTTAAACAGTCACATATAGATCTTGAGCTTAATCCTCTACATAGATGTTATTTTCCTTATTTTTAAGCCATATCTTGTAGATATCTTTCAGATCTGCATATTTTGAGTAGTATCTTAGGCTGGTTACTTTGAGTGTGAAAGTTTGTGTTCATAACCCTCTAGTTACACGCCTGAAATTTTCCTTTTCTTTCAGTTTTAGTTTGTGTGTTGTTCCCACTTTTTGGTTAAAAGTACACCCTAAAAAAACCTAAACCCATCATACGAGGGAGCTGCCCCTCTCAAACACAAAGGAGATTGTTAATACAATAATAATCTCACTCTGTTGTATACTTTGTCACTACCCATTGGGCAAGTCAAATTATTTTTCAACGAAGCATCATAGTGGCAAATCAGTGTTACAATAGAACTCAAATTTTCTTGTCTTTGAATAACTTGTTTGTTCTACTCATATGGTAATTCTGGAAGGAAAGGAATAGGTGTATATTTTTGAAGAAGACTCTCTTGGATTTCTCTTTTTAAGCCAAGCTTGAAAAAACTTCTATAGGAGAAGTGGTGATGCCAAGGGTTTTGGAGAGATCAAATACAAATAAAGCCTTCTCTTTATGAGGTAATTTCATTTTGCAGAAGTAGACAGGTCTAAGGCTTCCCTCCAATCATGGGGTATGTAGTATGAAACCATCACTTGACCTGAGAAGCAGAATAAAATGGGCCCCTCCCCAGAATGGTTTTGTGAAGATGAATTTTGATGGTGCCTCCCACAAAAACTCTAGTCCTTTTTGGGGCTAGTTGCAACATCAGAAATAAAAAATGTCTCTTGGTTTGCACAAATTTGAAAAAATTGAAGGTGGGTACTAACAAGAAGTTGAAGCCAAACTTTCATTTTGGGTTTGTAGGTGTGTTCTTCACTCAATTTTTCTTCTATCTAGATTGAAGCCGATTCAATGATCATTATAAATGCAATAAAAAGGTATTCTGTGACAAACTGGAAGGTTAGAAACATTCTGGAAATAATTTGTCCCCTTTCAGATTCATTGGTGAACTTTTCCATTCAACACACTTATAGGGAAATTAACCAGGAGGCTGATTTCTTGCCAAATTATGCTATTGATAAGGAAGACGAATTGGAAATAAATTCAATTTCTGACAATGTACTGCTTTTAGCATGGGTGGAATATTTGAGCTTGGTCCTCACAATAGTTTGAGGCTTATTCATTTTTTATTAAGGATGTCATCCAGGAAGATAATACAATGTGGATTAAAACACCTTCCAATGCCATGGGCTGCTTTAGACAAATTTGAGAGGTGGCAAGAATCAAAGGGTTTGATGGAATGCCTCTAGTTCATTGGAAATAAAATTTCTGCAGCCAGACAAAGGATAGGTTATGTTGCACAGAAAAGGATGACTTTTCAAACTTTTTCACAAAAGCAAACAGAAGGTAGAAAACAAAAGAGAATTAGGAGAGTTCTAGTTTGTGCAGGTCAATCAACTCGCACTTTGGAGATGAGAGGACATCCAAAGAATATTTCCTAGTTGGGATTCAAAGATATTTGAAAAGATCTTAACTAACTAGTCTTGTCTCTTCAAGATCTTCGAAGAATTTGCTTGGCAAGAGTCTTTATCCCCCAAATAGTCACCTCAAGGATTTTGTACCATAAGATGATCTCCTGGGTATTGGGGTGAAAGTATAAGGTTTATTTTTTAAATCTCAATTGGCTCCCCATTTTAAATGTTGGAAGCTTTTTGGTATCTCTTGCTCTTGTTCAGGGTTGATGCCGATAAATATAAAAGTTTAGATATTCTGTTTTTTTGGAAAAGCAAAATGTGGTCCCTACTGACCACACTTACCTATCAGAAACAACATAAGACATTAAGACACACACACACACTCATATATATATATGTTGTACAGCTGTACCAACCCAAAAAAAAACTGCAAAACTGTTGAACTTGAACCCTGAACCCGAACAGGAACATGGGTTAAGTACAATCTAAGAAGAACTGAATCACAAAAGCATTTCCATGAGTCTCAAGAGCTAAAACCAATCCCTAATATCACTTGGTATTGTACAAAAAGAAATAAAAAATGAAAAAATTGTACACATATACAAAAATAAATAATATCCATAAACAAACAGATTAAGAAGGAATAACTGAGTTTATATGCTTCACATGGTGTAGTCCAGTAGAATCAGAACCCTGCAATATGATCCATGATTAACAATATCAATTAATCAGGTGCACAACATTTTTTCAATCCTAGATGCATAGATCTTAAAGGCTGTGTTTGAAAAAGATTAATCATGAACCCTACAATATGATCCATGATTAACAATATCCATTAATCAGGTGCACAACAATTTTTCAATCCTAGATGCATAGATCTTAAAGGATGTGTTTGAAAAAGATTAATCAGTTTAGACTCAAACAATATCCAAAAATCAAGCAGAAATGAGCATCATTGCAAACCTTGACGAATAAATGCTAAAGCTTGTGTTTGAAAAAAAGACAAACTATGAATGTATTTGACCATCTCAATTTATTCAGACTCAATATCTCAGCATCGAGCAGAAAGACACATGATTGCATAATTATATGTTGAATGGCTGTAAGTTAAAAGATACATCCTCCCAGTTCACAATAATGTAAACAAGAAATGACATATGTTGAGGTTCTGTCCTTTTACTTGTCAGAAATTTGTTAGTCAGGACTCAAAATGTATTGAAAGTCAGCAATATAATTTAAGCAAGGTAAAAAAAGGCCTCCAAAATGGGGAAAAAATGCACTTTTGTTTCTCTGGTTTTTGAAGTAAAACATTTAATTTTTTTGAGAGTGAGTTAACATTGACAAAGCCCCCCTCCAACTTAAATAAACTTTGATTACTTTTTGGTCTAAATAAAAGGGGTCCTATATGAGGTTATTTAAAAGTTTTGGGATATTTAGTTGACAAAATTATGTAGTTTTTTTGTTCATTTCTTCCAAATGTTTTTCTCTCAAATATTTAACCTTTCTTTTTTCCTCTGTTTCCAAAACATAGTAAACTATAGTTTTATAGAACAGTTCATAAGAATAAATCACATCTCAAACAGAAGGCATTGTTCGAAAAACAGTAGTCACAATACCATAGAAATGCCACTATAAGGGTAATATTTGTCAGCACCAAGAATAAAAAAACAAAGGATCCTAAAGAATAAAGAATGAATGAATTATAAGAATGAATGAATAAAAAACTGTTGGCGTAAAAACTAACACCTCTAGAGTGCAGGTTTGTACAGACAGCTATGCACACTGCATAATGAGTGCTCTTCAAATTAGGAGGGGAAGCTCCCTCGTAGTGTTGGAATGCGTGGAAAAGAAAAGTAATCTAAGTCCTATCTTTTTGTTCTCAGCTGGAAGAGGCACAAGGTTAAGAAAACCAAGAACGCTGCAGCTAAGGATTTT